>JAPKLW010003387.1:14576-43157 GCA_026898455.1 Plectranthus barbatus
CCTTTTATTGGTTTAAACTCTTTGATTTTATTTCAAATCTATTTTCAATTGAAGGATCGAGAGATGAAAATTGGAATAGGTTTTAGTTATTAATTGAAGGACCGAGAGGTGAAAATTGATAATAGGAAGAGAGTTTAATACATTTGATTTTCTGTCCGACCAAGAAGAATTCAATTGTAGGATTAATCTGATTTTTATTGAGATTGATTAACTTGTGTTTTTGAGACCGAGAGGGGATAATCACTAGTTAATAATCTAGGTTTTAATTGCCCGACCAAGGAATTAATTCCACATTAATAGATTTTCCACCAAAATTATCTTTTAAGGGTTTGAATATTTAATTCTTGCAAGTTGATCAGATTGGTAGATTTCCCTGGAATCTGTGCTTTTTATTATTTGAATTTCCCTCTTTAATTATTTCTTTTGAAAAACCAAAAACCTCAAATTTGATTTGCCCAAACAAAAGTTCTGAGAACCATTTTCTGTATATGATTCTCCATCGTTGCACTATCTCTATGGGATCGACCAACCCTTGGGTTGTCTTATAAATTTATTTGCCCTTTGCTATAATTTGTATGCAGATTTAGCATCGATCATTGATCAGATGGCATGCAGTGTTTACAGCTTCAGCCCACAACCTTTTGGAAAGGTTCTTTGAGTTTAACATAACTCGGACCATTTCCTAAAGTGTTCGATTCTTTCTCTCTACCACACCGTTCTGTTGTGGTGTATTGGGTGCTGAGAACTCGTGAGAAATGCCCTTTCTTTCACAGAATTGGGTGAAACTTTCGTTTTCAAACTCTCTCCCATGGTCTGTTCGGATTCGTATGACACTGGAGTGACAGAACCACCGCAGATTTCTGAGTAGTCTCACAGACATGATCGATCACCTGTCATATGTTTGGAGCAGCCACTGTCAAAGTACCATGTACCTACAATGTTAGTCTTTAACGAAGTATACACAACAAAACAATTTGAACCTGTTTTCTGATTTTCATCCGCAATTCTTTTTCTGCAGAAAGGCTTGATGTGACCTGCCTTATTACAGTAATGACATACATACTTCTTTGACTTTTCCTTCTGGTTTGACACTCTGGTGTCAGACTCCTCCTTTGTAAATTTGATCATGTTCTGAGGATCAAAAAGATTAGAATAGGGAGTCGTTTGATCTTCATACCCAAGTCCACTTCCATTATATGTCTTAGTGGCAAGGATCACATCAAGAGTGTCACATCCACGATTGATTTTGTCAAAGACAGAGTCAGCTTCCTTCAGCTTTTCTTTGAGATAGACATCTTTGTCCCTCCGAGTGAGAAGAACTTCCAACCTCATAAGTTGTCTCCTTAAGGACTGATTCTCTTCTTTAAGCCTTTCAATTTCGTGACTTTGTTCCTCACATCTTCTATCCACAATGTTAAAGAGATCACTGACTTTCTCCATCTCTTCTGGCGAAGTGACAAAGTTTCCTTCTTTCTCATTTCTTTGACCTGAAACACACTCAGACATTGACACGTCAGAGTTAGATGCATTATACCAATTGCTGGTGTCACCACATGGTACGATAGTGAGATAATTTGCATCTTCCTTGCTTTCGGACTCTTCAGTGCTGTCCACCTCCATCAGGTCATCTTCATTAAGTTCCTCAATCCTAACATATAACACAACCTTCTCATCCTCATCCTCATTAGTGTCGGAGTCATCACTGAGGGTAGTGTTAAAGTTTAGCTTCTTTCTTCTTAGAACAGTTGGACATTCATTAGCAAAATGACCCATTCCAGAACACCCATGACACTTGACATTATCAAAAGTAGAACTTTCTGAAAAAAGATTAATAACATTTTTGGCGTATTTATCACTCTTACGCGAGGATGTGGTTGAGTTACATGAAGCACTTGAAGGTACGGAGGTTGTAGTCTTGAACCTCCTTGAATTGTAATCACCTTTTCCTTTCTTCATGGATCTCATGAATTTGTTGAACTTTTTTGTCAGGAGCACCAGATTCGGATGTTCCTCATCTAAAAATTCATCGTCTGACACCTCGAGGTCAAACTTTGATGGATTTGACACACTTTCAACTAGTTCTTTTCCAGCATGAAGTGCAATACTTTTGCCCCTGTAAACCTGTTTTTGTTCCTTCAAATTCATTTCAAATGTGGTAAATATGCTTACCAGTTCACCAATCTCTAGTTTTGCCAAATCTTTGGCCTCTTCAATGGCTGAAATTTTGTAATTGAATCTTTCAGGTAGAGATCTAAGCATCTTGCTAACAAGTCTTTCATTGCTAATTGGTTCTTTGAGTGCGAGAGCTTCATTTGCAATGGTCACCATCTTTTCAAAGTATTCGGTGATGGTTTCGTCCTCGACCATACCGAGATTCTCAAATTTGGTAGTGAGAAGTCTCATTTTGGTCTTTCGCACACTGGCTGATCCTTCACATTTTTCTTGAAGAATAACCGAGGCTTCTTTTGCTTCTAAGAAACCTGAAATTAACCTAGCACAGCCAATATCAACAGACATAAAAATTGCATTAAGGGCTTTAGCATTGCAGTTTGACAACATTCGTTCCTCATTCGACCATTTTCCTTCTTCTTTTGGAATCGAGACAGTCTTTGTTGCATCTTCAGGATCTGAAATTTCTTCTTTTGGAGGTGTCCATCCTTCCAGCAGTGCAGCCCAAGCTCTCTCATCAAAAGCTTTGATGTAAATTTGCTTACGGGTTTTCCACATGTTGTAGTTGGTCCCATTGCAATCCAACACGGGAGGACGGGCTGGCACACTCGATATGTCCATTGTGAAATACTGCACTCAGAAAAGAAACTACTTAGTCCGTCAAGTAAAGGCTCGTGACACCAATTGATATAATTTATGTAGGATTCGAGTCTACATTTAACAACATGAGTTGTTATTTAATTCGCAGGACCGTTCTTGGCATATCATAATAAATTCAATTAAATAAACCATGCGAATCCTATGCATGCTCCTACAAAATTAATTGCATAGGATGGATTCAAGAGAATACCTGATCTTCATTCATTTGATCTAAAGATATAGATCGGAGGATGAACAATGAAGTAAAATCTGAAGCGGAATGGAACGACTACTTTGATTGTGTTCCTTCAGATTTGATCTTCTGATCTGTTCCCTTGCTCCTTGGAAATCTGGTGAGGATTATCTACCAAGTTGAATCAGGAAACCGGAGGATTTGATCAGAGAAATCCTCCCCTGAAGCGCCGCTGATCTCTCTCTCTAAATTCAATATTATGATTGAATTGTATACTGTGTTGTCTGCTTCTGACCTAGAGAGAAATCCTTTATATAGTGTTAGTGTTTTAAGAAAACCCTAACCCTAATGGGCTTGAGCAATGTGTGGGCCAGACCAGGGATCAAATGCAAATAATAAAGTGGACCCTCTTTATTAATTAATCCTTCCTAGTTCAACCCAGAACATAATTAATTAATAAAACATTGTTTTAACCTTCACCACGGTAACAATGTTGACTCGCCCCTTTATTACCACGTTATTAGGAACGGATTGCATTAAACTAACATGATCCACATATTTAAGGTTTTAGACATCCATTAATTAATCTGGTTTATGACAATTAACCACAATTAATTAATATCTTATTTCCTGATTAATAACACTCGCTCCTTTTCTCTTATGCTTGAACAAATCATTCAGTCTGCAGGACTTAGCATAAAGAACCTTGTGAGCTCATCAGGGAATGTCACCATCCTGAAACGGATATGCTTACCTATACATCCAGCCTAAGCAGACCCCACACAAGTTGCCAACACCCAAAATGCAGATATTAGAGTACATGTAAGACTCGCCATCCTAGCAAATCAAAGTGTGGTCAATTCATATGGTACTATAGACATCTCATTCTTCTCCTTCTCTGACACAGGACACTGTGACTTTGAAACACGAATTCCATGACGATAAGGTAAAAGACCTTTCTTGGAATTTTCCATGCTAAAACGAGCCAACACAGTATCAATGTAAGCACCCTGAGATAAGCTCAACATCCTTTTCCTACGATTACATAGGACATTGATCCCAAGGATGTAACCAGCATTTCCTAGATCTTTCATTTGAAACTGCTCGGATAACCAACCTTTTATGCCTGATAACACCTCCACATTGTCTCCAAATAGGAGAATGTCATCTACATAAAGTGCAAGAAAAACCACACTCCCACTGACACATAAACGGTACACAAAACTTTCATTTTCGCATTGTGCAAATCCATAAGATTTGATCACATCATCGAAACGTTTGTTCCATGACCTTGAAGCTTGCTTAAGTCCATATAAGGACTTCTTGAGCTTCCAGACAAGATGCTCTTGATCATTCTGCACATATCCTTCTGGTTGTTGCATGTAGATGTCACGACCTTCCTCAAGGTACCCGTTCAAGAACGTGGTTTTGACATCCATCTGCCAGATCTCAAGATCCATATGTGCAGCTATGGATAGAAGTATGCGAATGGATTTTAACATAGAAACTGGTGAGAAGGTTTCATCATAGTCAATACCTTCCTTTTGACTATAACCTTTTGCCACCAGTCTTGCCTTAAACGCCGTTATGTTACCACTCGAATCCTTCTTTCTCTTATATACCCACTTGCTGCCTATGGCTCGAAAACCTTCCGGCAGCAAGGATTTCTGGTACACATCCATAGCTGTAATTGATTATATTTCAGAATCCATGGCCTTACACCACTGATCAGCATCCTTGTCTCTCATAGCTTCGTCGTACGTCCATGGGTCGGTATCATTCAGTCCATTTTCAGGGTTTAAGTCAGAAGACTCTCCCACGAACATATACCGCTCAGGCTGCCGAGGCAACCTCCCACTACGACGAGGCCCCTTTAATGTGTCTGTGTTAGGTGCATTCAATTGTGATTGACCATCTTGCACAGGCGGCCGTGCAGCTGGTTCCATACCTATTCCAGGTATGCTCAGACTGCCACGGGGTTCTCCTGATGGATTTGAATTGTTCTCTTCACTTTCTTGAAGTACAATCTCGCTCTTGGTCTTGTGGTTTCTCATGAATTCTTCTTCCAGAAATCTTGCGTTGGTACTCACAACGACTTTCTGATCTTCTGAATCATAAAAGAAACCACCCTTTGTTTGCTTGGGATAGCCCACAAACAGCATCAACTTGGATCTTCCCTCTAACTTGTCAGCTTCCTTATTCAACACGTATGCTAGACAACCCCAAACCTTGATTCTGGAAAAATTGGGTTTTCGTCCTTGCCATAGCTCGGTCGGGGTTTTAGGAACTGATTTAGAGGGAACCAAGTTGAGCAGAAAAGCAATTGTTTCTAGTGCATGTCCCCAAAAGGAAATTGGTAGGGTGGCATAGCTCATCATTGATCTAACCATTTCCAACAGAGTTCTGTTTCTTCTCTCTGCTACACCATTCTGCTGAGGGGTGCCAGGTGCAGTCCACTGGGAGGTAATCCCTTGATCTGCCAGATACTGGAGAAACTCATTGCTGAGGTACTCCCCACCACGATCAGATCGCAGTGTCTTTATGGTTTTGTTCAACTTCTTCTCTACCTCGGCCTTGAATTCCTTGAATTTCTCAAGGCATTCAGACTTGTAGTGAAGTAGATAAACAAATCCATATCTAGAGTAGTCATCTATAAAGGTGACAAAGTATCTGTGCCCACCACAGGCTTGTGTTGACATAGGTCCACACAGATCAGAGTGAATGAGGCCTAACAAATCATTTGCTCGAGACTCAGTTGCCTTAAAGGGCCTGGTCGTCATCTTTCCCTCTATACAAGATTCACAAACTCTATGTGGAACTACATGGATAGGATCCATAATTCCACAATCAATGAGTTTCTTGATTCTTTTAAGATTGATGTGACCGAGTCTCAAATGCCAAAGATATATTATATCCTCACTTTGAGAGAATTTTCTTTTCCGTTGATTAGACAAATTATATGCCTCTGTCACCGTTGGTTTGTTTGAACAAGTAATAACATAAAGAGAATCTTTCAGTAACCCATGACAGATAACAATGTTATTTCTCATTATAGAAACACTTCTATCAAAAACAACAGAAAATCCATCATCAATAAGTTTAGAAGCTGAAATCAAGTTTCGCCGAAAACACGACACAAACAAAACATCTCTTAGTGTAAAAACATTATTCCCAAAACATAAAGTAACATCTCCAATTGCTGCAGCAGACACTTTAGCAGCATTTCCCATGGAGATGGTAACCTCGCCATCTTCAAGCTCTCTAGTCAGCTCGAACCCCTGCATAGAGTAACAAACATGATCAGTAGCTCCAGTGTCCACTATCCACGAATGGATAGAAACTGATGCTAAGCATGTTTCAATGACTAGTGCAGAAGATGACGTACCTTGTCCCTTGGTGACAAACACCGGACAATTTACTTTACAGTGACCTTTTCTTTTGCATGCAGAACAGACCTTTCTTTTGTAAACTTTGCCTCCAAATCTTTCTATAGTAACCTCACTAGTCGATTCCTTCATGCTCACATCCTCTACACTTGGAAGTGGAAAGTGATAGTCAAGCACAACAGCAGACAAGGAGTCATTGATCCCTTGAGCAGCCTCCAAGAAGCTGATCAACTGATCAAGAGTAAACACCTTGTCTTCGACTATGGAAGTGAAGTCATAGAAAGATTCTGGAAGGGAGTCGTATATGATATCATTGAATAACTGATCATTCATATTTCCACCAAATAAGATATAGAATCTTCTGAGGTTATCCATGTGCAGCACATGCTCCCTTACATTACCACCTTGTGCCAGCTTACAGTTCACAATTCTCATTATGAACTTGCCACTGGCAGTCTGCCCAAGCCTACCATAAGTCATAATCAGATCTCTCCAAATCTCAACAGCGTCAGTACAATACTGATACTTGAGCTGAAGTTCCTCAATCATGGATGACCTGAGCATAGATAATAATTTATCATTGCTTGTCTTCCAATTTTCAAAGGACCTTCTTGAGGAATCTGAGGACTCAATGAAAGGTACAGCCGGACGAGGAACAAGTAACACAAACACAGTATGTGTAGCAAACATACATCGCTCCATGCGCCATTTCCATTCAAGGAAATTCGAACCCTTCAAGGGATTTTGTGCCAAAATACGAATAATAACAGACATCTGAAAATGAATAAATTAAGAACATACAACAGAACAATTGAAACAAATATGCATAGTAACCTTTAGATAAAAACAATACAATTTGTTTCCTCCAATTGCCCAAGCTAATTCACCGCAAGCTACTTGAGTAGACGTTTACGACAAACGCTCAACCAGACCAAAATGATCCTTTAATTTCTTAACATGCTAGGTATCTTAAGCAAAAGAAATTAATATTGGAGATCCCAAGACCATGTTCACCTATCCGGAGCAGGGACATCATTCATGAGTTATACTCCAGGCAACATCTAAGCCAAAATAACCACAAGCCTAACTCCAGACGTTTAGGGCGATTTAGCATACGTACTGGACCCATGCCGCATGCCCCTTACATCCTTTGTTATCTCACTTAGTTTAATCTTAGAGGTTAGTGAAAATTGTCTCAATGCAAGCTACTTAAGTAGACGTTTGCTCAGAGGCTCCCACTTCTCATCTTAAACTAAATGTTTTATTTAGAAACCTCATCGCACCAGACCTGGTGAGGGACCTTTAACGCAAGCTACTTGAGTAGACGTTTACGCTTCAAGATACCTCACTTCCAGTGAGAGGTCGTATTTGTGGAGGTCTAATGATTTTAGTTAGAAAAGAACCAAAATCCAGCTTAGTATTTTAATTCTAAAGGTTTCATGCGCACACATTATTTTATGTTGTCATAAATTATGTCAACCCAAAATTCCATCATAAATTAATATGATTCAGGAATTTATAGACACAATTTAAAACATAAAATAAATCACATAAAACATGCTCAAAAATTAAATTGCAACATGCTTATAAAAGTAAATAATTAAAGCAAATAGGCATGCTTTCCTATTATTTACTAATGCGCACATAATAAATCACATCATATGAGAAATAATCAAATAAACAAATAAAATTTCTCGTGGCCCCTCAGATGCGATTACAACTAAATAAATTAAATCTAACTATTACAAGATTTAATTTTATTACATATCTTCAAGTTGGGCTCCCACTCTTAAATATGAAACTGCAACACTTGGGCTGAATTAGGGTTTCAGAAATACGGACTGCCATCGGGTCAACGGGCCCGTACCAAAACCCTAGCAGTGAAACCCTAGCATGAAACTAGGGTTTCGACCGCTTCCATTCAGCCCACCGCCGCCGTCGATATCCAGCCGCCGCCTGCAGCTGGCTCGCACCGCCAAGAGGTCACCGTCATCCTAGCTGCTTGCCGCCAACGCCGCCGGCCGGCCATGCAGCGAGGAAGCCGGCCAACACAGTCGGCCAGCCATGCAGCGAGGAAGCCGGCCAACACAACCGCGATGCACGCAGGCGCAACCCAGCCACGCACGGCGCAACCCTAGGGTTGCAGCCGCACGCCGCCACCACCCACGTCGCCACAGCCACCGCCCGCTGCTCGCCTCCGTCTACTGCACAGCCCCGACGACCGGCCGCCGCTTGCGGCCTGGCTGAACGCGCGTGCGCGCGCGGAGGAGTTCGGCCCAGCCACGCACGGCCAAACCCTAGGGTTTGCCGTGCGCCGCCGCCGTCGATCCCCACAATGTTGTGTTCTTCGTTCTTCAATACTCGTCCTTCTCTCCGAATCCAATTTTACAGATTTGAAATAAAAAAAAATACAAAGTAGATCTAAATCTATTACAATGATTTTCCCTATCAAATCTAACCACGGATTTTCTCGTGGTGAAAAACAGATCCAAAAAAATGAGAAGGCCACGAGAATAAAACATACACAACAATTTAAATCCATCCATGAACATACAAATTTATTTAATTAAATTTATCAAGGATAGAGGCTAAGAACTGGAACCTAGCTCTGATACCAATCATAGGATTCGAGTCTACATTTAACAACATGAGTTGTTATTTAATTCGCAGGACCGTTCTTGGGATATCATAATAAATTCAATTAAATAAACCATGTGAATCCTATGCATGCTCCTACAAAATTAATTGCATAGGATGGATTCAAGAGAATACCTGATCTTCAATCGTTTGATCTACAGATCTAGATCGGAGGATGAATGATGAAGTAAAATCTGAAGCGGAATGGAACGACTACTTTGATTGTGTTCCTTCAGATTTGATCTTCTGATCTGTTCCCTTGCTCCTTGGAAATCTGGTGAGGATTATCTACCAAGTTGAATCAGGAAATCAGAGGATTTGATCAGAGAAATCCTCCCCTGAAGCGCCGCAGATCTCTCTCTCTAAATTCAATATTCTGATTGAATTGTATACTGTGTTGTCCGCTTCTGACCTAGAGAGAAATCCTTTATATAGTGTTAGGGTTTTAAAAAAATCCTAACCCTAATGGGCTTGAGCAATGTGTGGGCCAGACCAGGGATCAAATGCAAATAATAAAGTAGACCCTCTTTATTAATTAATCCTTCCTTGTTCAACCCAGAACATAATTAATTAATAAAACATTGTTTTAACCTTCACCACGGTAACAATGTTGACTCGCCCCTTTATTACCACATTATTAGGAACGGGTTGCATTAAACTAACATGATCCACATATTTAAGGTTTTAGACATCCATTAATTAATTTAGTTTATGACAATTAACCACAATTAATTAATATCTTATTTCCTGATTAATAACACTCACTCCTTTTCTCTTATGCTTGAACAAATCATTCAGTCTGCAGGACTTAGCATAAAGAACCTTGTGAGCTCATCAGGGAATGTCACCATCCTGAAACGGATATGCTTACCTATACATCCAGCCTAAGCAGACCCCACACAAGTTGCCAACACCCAAAATGCAGATATTAGAGTACATGTAAGACTCGCCATCCTAGCAAATCAAAGTGTGGTCAATTCATATGTGCCTCTTATCCTTCAGTAAGGTTTAAGATCATAGGAAGTATGTTAGGGATCTGGCTCATTCATATGTCAATGAGAATGGCACATCCCACTGTTGATCCCATCAATACATAAACATGTACCGACACATCAAGTAGCTAGGATAAGCCCACTTATGAACCGATGTGCCGCAACTTAAACCAACAGCCTATCCAGGGACTATTTCAGCTGTGATACTGTTTATATCTCGCTAGGTCAAACGAACCATATGATCCTCTGTGATCTCCTACACACCATATGGTCATCCCTATCTACGAGATAAAAGGATATTATAGTTCGTTATATGTTCACATTTATCAGATAGCGAGAATTGTTGATGTAATACATAAATGAAGGCCAGTATACAAACACTTAATCATTTATGTTTTCTGTATACAATCCCAACAATTTAGTGCCCGAGTTTAACACAAAGGTGTCAAAGATACAGTAAAACAAAGGTTTGACACTTCAAAGTCAATGTTTTAAACACATGCAAAATCAAAAGAGTTTGACACAGCGGAATTAATTTTCCGAAGGTTTATAAATCATAAACCCTCGAGAGCCACACGACAAATAGTTTTCACTTATCAAAACAAGGTTTTTACAAGTGAAGAACAAAATACTAAACAAGATAGAAATTTTCCTAAGTTCACTCCTTAGTAAAATTCCTACGAAAGCAATCAAACACAAAACCACACGCTACAACCCAATTACTCCTCCACCGTAGGATTCACTCTCCGGAGATGGATTCCACAACTCGATTATATTCTTCGTGTGCTTGATAAATGATTCAGCCTAGAGAGCTTTTATGAATGTGTGTCTAACCTCTGATCCGCTCGTCTCTAGTCTTCTTCGTCTTGTATTTATTTGTCTTGGAGCACTCGTACACTTCTTCCACTACTTGGCAATGGATCGTGTCCCTCTTCCACGTCTTTACCTGTTCATACAACAAAAAATGAACTCCCACTAACTCACGTGGGGTTAGATAAAGATGTAGAGGTGCTCCCTATTATTTAGGAACTAGAATAACAACCTAGAATAATAATATAAAGTATATAATTAATAAGATCTAATTAATAAACATAATATATCTGAAACCTAGTAAATAGGACCCATAAAAATGTCATTAAACAAATAAATATAAGTTTCCTAAAAGATAGGAGTTAGTTGCAACAAACAGATTCAGAACTTTGATGAGAAGTCAAAGTTAAGCAGATAAGGTTTGACATGTGAATGTCAAAGTTAGACAGTAAGGATATGATTAACTTCAACCTGTCAAAGCGAGGTAAGTTTGACAACTGTGTGTCAAACTTACTTATTCGCACTTCACAGTAATGCTTGTAGCATAGCATTCATATTTTGTCTGCTAAGAGCTTGGACTTAGCAAACATTCCTCATCAACCGTCTGTACCACTTGCTAGTATAATACTTATGAACTGCTTAGAGCTTGGACTTAGCATTCACCTTCTAGCAGATGTCTGAATCACTTTGATGAAATTTGCTGAATAATAACATAGCATTCCGACGAAATGCTGAGAGCTTGGACTCAGCACCCGACTTCTAGCGAGCATCGGAATCATTTGTTGCAATAAACTTAGCATATCAGGGAAATGCTGAGAGCTTGGACTCAGCAACCAAAATTCAGCAACATAAAATATAAGCTAGGATATGTTTCTCTCTGCCTTCTTCAAGAAAACAAAAATCCAGAAATCCAGAAAGAATGAGAACTTAATACTCATTCATCCACAGCATCTTCGAGCTCCATGTTGTTGTGTGCTAGTAGCTATTATAATTATACGCAAGTGCACGTATGTCTAAACAAGTAATACAGATCTAAGTCCAGATATCGTACCCAAGGGAGTAAAAGTGAGTCGTGCACATCCTATTGCTTGTAAATTAATGGGGTTTCTTAACTTCTCCAAACTAAAATAACAAGAAAGCATATAAAATAAAACCGAGCAGTGCTAGAAAAATTAATATTTCTTCCCACAAAATAATCTTAAACTAATAGGCTATGGTTTTAAAATCAATGATAAAATGCACTCGGATTATTGACTTTTGATTATCTACTCTCCTATATGCTGCAGCATTGTTCAGGCATCGACTCTGGTTCTTGCAACCACACTCTTTTCTGTCTAGACTATTGTCATAGCGCTAGATCTATGTTTTCTTGCTAACCTTCCTATGTCTATGATAGATTTTGCCTTCAAACAAGCTATTTCAGAACAGTGGTTCTTGCAAGTCTTAGATTCCATGTATTTCTACACTAGAGATCAAGATTGACCACGACTCCCTCATCCTAGATCTCATCTCGGTCTCACTAGGTGAAATTTCTACCTGCCACCGTCGTGTTTAGGCAAACAAACAAACCAGAATCAAAATCAAACACCAGATTTAATACGAGAACAACTTTAGCATATATTCAAGAAGAGAAACCAGTCAATAACCCGAGCTTAAAAAGTTTAGCTCATGCTTACAAAAGATGAAAGGCAAATAACATTCAAGTTCATGTTTCCAATCATCAACTACGTAGAAATTTTAAATAAACTGCATATAACGATAAACTGTTCAGGATTGTCGCAACATCCACTTTTTGCTTCTCACGAACCCCCTGTTCTCTTCCTGCTCAAAACTCCCATGCTGATACCCCTTTTTGCCAAATTGTGTTCTCTGTGTATTTTCTATCTACCCTTCTCTTTTATGAAAATATCGCTCTTGTCTCCCTTCAGCTTCATCCCAGCCTTACACGTGGCTCCTCAATCTGCCTCCCAGCTCTGACAGTTCTCTTGGGTGACACTTGTCCTGCTTTTTCGGACAGGATCTGAAAAGTGCTGAGATCATGTCTGCTGTGGTCCCGAATGTTCCTCACTAGAGTTCTGGTCATGCTGCTCCTATGTTGTGACATCGTATCAATCCTTCATGCTCTTGTTATGCTCCAGCATAGTAAAACCTGTGATACTATCCAAACAATTCCTTCGCAAAAACTCGTAATTAACACAAGACTACATATTAAACCTAAATTTAGTAAACTAACTAATTAACCTATATTTTGCTAATTATCCTATAAAATAGGGGGCCTGTCGATTGACACAGAGCCTTCTGTCAACTCCTGCTTCTGTCGATCGAAGTATTCTCCGTGCGCCATACCTCTGTGTCGATCGACAGCCGGTATGTCGATCGAAACAGAGGCAATTCCTCTATATTTTTTTTCTTTATTTTTTTTTTTGAAAATTGAGCAACAAAACCAAAAACAAGGTAAAGGCAGAAAATAAAAAAATATACGAAAATTGAAAGGAATTGAAGTAAAAACAAATAACAGTTGGGTTACCTCCCAACAAGTGCTTTAGTTAACGTCGTAGCTCGACGATACCTCAGTTCAGAACCAGGGCGGGCTAGATCGCACTCGCCTTCCTTTTGAGTCCACCATAAAAACCCACCGGTCTTGGATGACAGTAGTGAGCTCGGGTTGAGACGGTGTAATTGACAATTTTGCCATCTCGTTCCCTCGCTCCCATCTCTGAGCGGTGCGATCTTCTTTGATTTCTTCAGTCAGTCCCTCATCATCTTCTTCATCCTCATCATCAGCCTCATCTCTAAAAGTGATCTTGAAGCATTCAGATTCATGCCGGCTTCTGTCAAGTTTGAAGGTAATCTTTTCTTTATTGGCTCGGAGGGTGATCTCTCCTCCGCGGCAATCAATCAGAGCAGCACTTGTGTCAAGGAATTCCCTACCCAGGATCAGTGGTGTACTTCCATCCTCCTTCATGTCCAAGACTACAAAATCTGCAGGAAAAATCAGATGACCCACACGAATGAGAACATCCTCAATGATACCTTTTGGGCGGGACACAGATCGGTCCGCCATCTGTAGAGTAATAGTAGTCGGCCTCAGTTCCCCAATTTTGAGGCGCTGAAAGATAGAGTAGGGCATGAGGTTGATGCTGGCTCCAGTGTCGCACAACACCTTCTTGATTGGAACCTTCTTCTGGAGCACCATGCTGCATTGCTCATGAAGCTTGACAGTTGCATTCTCCACAAAATGTTTCTTTTCGCTCATCAGCTTCCGAAGATAGTGCATGTAACCTGGAATTTCAGAGAGAGATTCAATCAGTGGTAAATTAATACTTACCTTCTTCAAGTTCTCGACAAAGCGCGAGAACTTGGAATCCTCCTTCTGCTTGGCGAATCTCTGAGGAAATGGTATCGGAGGTGTCTTGGCAGCCTTGGGAGTGGAGAAATGCTGCTGGGAATGCTGCTGTGTCGACTGGCTCTTCTGGACTGCCTGTCGATCGACAGGGGGTGTGTCGATCTCCTCCTCAGAGTCTGTGTCGACTGCCTCTTCTGGGTTTCTGTGTCGATCGATAGGATTTCTGTCGATCGAAACAGAGGCCGGTTCTGCTGGGTCTGCTTCTTTTCTCCCCCCAAACTTGCTTTGGGGCATGCTCGGACCTTTGTAGCTCCTTCCGGACCTCAGCTTCATAGCTTTGCAATCTTTTCGGTTCTTGGGATTTGCCTCAGTGGTGCTGGGCAGCTTTCCTGGAGTATGTTGTATCCCGATGGTGGTAGCAATTTGGCTCATTTGAGTTTCAATGATCTTGGCGTGCTTTCCGAGCAGATCCACCTTGGAGTTGACTCCTTCCACTTCTTTCTCAATTTTCCCCATTCTGTGGTCTGAAGCTTTGATGAAATTCTTCAGCACCTCTTCAAGGGTTTCCTTCTTCTTTTCCACAATCTCGCCATTCTGCACATCAAAATCTGGCGGTGGTTGTTCGGCAGCTTCATTCTGAGAGTAGGAGAAGCCTGGGTGAGGCCTAGGATGGTAGTGTTGGTATCCCCCTTGCCGGTACTGATTCTGGTAGCCACCATGATTTAAGTAATTCACGTCGGCGATAGGGTCAACCTGTGCAACAGAAACAGAAGCAGAAGTAGTTAGTTTTTCAACTTCCCCCTTTAGCTTCTCAACCTCTTTCTTCAGTGCATCATCCTCCTTTGCCTCGATAGCTTAAATCTGTGGCCTCCTTGGATTCCCCCATTGTTGATCATTTAAGGCCATATATTTGAATAGCTTCATGGCCTTTTCTGTTGACTTGCTCATCAATGATCCACCAGCTGCATAGTCCATTGCCTTTTGGCTTTCCTCGGTCAACCCTCTATAAAAGATATGAGCCTGCTCCTCAGTAACAACTCCGTGGCCCGGACAACTCCTTAGCAGCTCATTGAACCTGGTCCACGCCTCAAAGAGAGTATCATCCATCCTCTGGTGGAACTGCAGGATTTCCATCTTTTTCTGAATAATCACTGACGGTGGGAAGAATGCGCCGAGGAACTCTGTTCGGAGATCAGCCTATGTCCGAATGTTGGTGCAATCCAAAGCGGTGAACCACGACCGTGCCTGATCCCTAAGTGAGAAGGGGAACAGACGAAGCCGGATCACATCCTGAGAGACTCCATTCTGCTTGAAGGTATCACACACCTCCACAAACATCTTGAGGTGGGTGTACGGATCCTCCACTGCTCGGCCCCCGAATTGGTTCTACTGAACCATCTGAATCAAGCCAGTCTTGAGTTCAAAGTTTTTGGCGGTGATGCCAATAACAAATCCCTCATTCCCGGGCTGTGGTTTGTACTTCTTGGCCATAGCATTGGGATCCTCATCATCGGAATCCTCTCTCTGGGCTCTCTCTCTGTCTCTTCTTTCGGCCTCGCGCCTTTCTGCTTCCCTTTCCTCCAGGAGTTGCCTCATGACATCCTTCATGTGGTTGACTTCATGGACCAACAGTAGGGCATTCTCCGGAGTAATCAACGGCTGGTCGTTCTCAGTTCCCCCATCGGAGTGGCTCGGACTTGCCATGATGGTTTCAGTGGTTTGCTTGGCTTTTCCCTTCCTTTTTCTGACGGTGGCCTCGATTTTTGGGTCAAAAGTCTCGAGTGGCTTGCCCTGGGCCCTTGTGTTCATAAACTTGCAACCAAAAACAAAGAAAAACAGGAAATCAGACACTGTGTCGATCGACAGAGAGGCTGTCGATCGACACGGTTGTTTTCTGCGCCTGTTTCGATCGACAGAGATTCTGTCGGTCGAGACAGAGGCCGAAAACCAGAAAAAATTGAACAGGAACAAACACGAAAATCAACACCAAAAACCAAAATCAACAAACTAAAAACGAAATTAAAAACAAAGAAACTTCAAAAACGAAAATAAAATAGGAAATAACAATAAAAATAAATATACAGCCTCAATCCATCAGATCTAAAAATAAACTAATATTCAGATAAATCTGATAGTCCCCGGCAACGGCGCCAATTTGAGAACTGCAGTTTAGCGGTTAGCCAAATAAATTTTTACACCCGTAGGTGGTCGATCCCACAGGGACTGTGCAACGATAAATCCAAAGTACTAGCTATAATTAATAAATCATACATGTTTGAGGAAATGGAAAAAGGAGTTTTGTTTTAGAATTTAAAGATAACAAATGCAGAAAATAAAAGGTTTTAAAAGCAATTAAAGAAAGCACAGATCCTAGGGCAGATAATCTAATCATCAACATGCAATATCAATCAACTCAGCAATGGGGAAAACATAGATTTTTGTGGATTAAATTCCTTGGTCAGGCAATTAAATCCTAGATTATTAATTAGTGACTATCTCCTCTCGGTCTCAAGAACACTAAATTAATCAATCTCAATAATTATCTAATTAATTCCTATGCAAGTTTCTTCCTTTTGAGACAGAAAACAAACACAATTAATTCTCTCTTCCTGTTAATAATTTTCATCTCTCGATCCATCAATTATTAACTATAAACCTAGATCTCAATTCAACTCTCGGTCCTTCTTTTACTCTAGATTATAAAATTAAATCAGAGAATTAATCCATGCTATATGAGTTGATATCAATTAGACATGCATCAAAAAAGAAATCATAACCCTAGAACCTGTTTAGGGTTCTAGCCACAAATCATGACTAGAAAATAAAGAAACATATTATTAATGAACTTACAAATAAAATAGGAACCTTCAATGTCTTGGTTTACTCCAATGTATTCAGCAAAAACAGAGAAAAGAAGATATAATTTCGTGCCTAAGAGTTCATATTTATAGAGGGGGAAGAAGACCTAATTTGAGTATTGGGTAAAAATAGCAAAAACTGCCAAAACAGGCCAAAAACAGCCTTTTCGGACCTCCGTGTCGATCGACAGGCAGGCTGTCGATCGACAAAACCATCCAATCAAAATCCGGGCTGAAATTTGTGTCGATTCTGCAACTTTGACCTCTGTTTCGATTGACAGAAAGAATTTCGATCGACAGGAATGTTTTGACCTCTGTTTCGGTCGACACAAATCCTGTCTCTCGACACAGAAACATCTGTCTGTGCAGTCTCACGATTTTGGCTATAACTTTTGCTCCCGAACTCCGATTGACCCGATTCCAGTTGCGTTGGAAAGCTAACTCAAATATCTTTCCATCTATGTGCTCAATTAGCTCAAATTATATCTGTGGAAGAAGTCGTGACTGTTCCTTTGAACATCATCTGCTTTCGGTACGAGTTTCCATTGAATTTGGCCTAAAACCTGCATAAATCACCCATCAAAGACATAACACCCTCCAAAATAGACTCATGCACAATAATAAGTAAAAACATAACATAAATCACTTGAAACAATGGAGAAAAATATAGATAAGTGAGTATAATTATGAGCTTATCACGTCTTCAACCTTCGTAGGTTCCTCATGTGAAATATAACAAGCTAGCATCGCATTGACTTGACGCGTCCTTACTGGATCATTGAAATCATCAAGAATGGCATCTAAAGGATGATCGCATAGCCATCTTGGTCTCTGGTTGTTAGTTGCTGGTGTAGCATTGCTAGCTTCGCCTGCTGAATTGTTCTCTACTAGAACATTCTCCTCAGCAATCACTTCTGGCTCAGCATTCGGTACCTCAGCATTCGACACCTCAGCAGCAGGAACATCAGCATCCTGGACTTCAGCAGCTGGAACTTCAGCAACTGGATTTTCAGCAGCTGGAATCACAACATCGTCTTTGACAAAGTCCCCAGCAACACCTTCAGCAACATCCAGTCCTTCTTCAGCAACGCGTCCTCGGTCTGGAATTTCTTCATCTTCTTCTTCAAGTGATTCCAGAATATCCAAATTATCATTAAGATAAATTGGTGGGGTGGCCTCAGAATGATCATTAGCATCATCGGCCTTTCAGCAGTCTGGTCACCTGCTGAGCGCGTCTGGATTGGATTGCAATCACTCATAGACTTAGTCAAATCAATCCTCATATTTTCGAAAGAATTCAACATGGATTGATCATTAACATCATTAGTCTCATGATTGCTATCCCCTTTCTCTCTTATAACTCTGCGCACTAAAGTTGACTCATCAAAAATAACATTGCATGTTATTTCCACAAATTGAGTCGTCTTGTTTAACACTCTATAACCCTTGTAAGATGGGTGTCCATATCCCAGGAACACACCTTCATCAGACTTAGGCGAAAAAGTGTTAAGCTTCGACTTCCCATTGTTATGAATATAACATGTCAAACCGAAAGCACGAAGATGAGTAATAGAAGGCTTACAACCATTGTACACTTCATAAGGAGTTTTATTGAATCCGCCATTGATTGCGCTCCTATTCTGTGTATAGCAAGTTGTCATGACTGCTTCGCCCCAGTTCTTTCCACTTAGACCAGAATCAGCGAGCTTTGACCGCACAGCTTCCTTCAATGTTCGGTTCCTTCTCTCTGCTAGACCGTTCTGCTGGGGGGTCCTAGCAGTGGATTTCTCATGCCCGATACTAGCTTCGGCGCAAGAATCCATCAAGATCCCATTGCAAAACTCGGTTCCATTGTCCGATCTAATCCTCTTGACGGTAACTTCTTTGTTATTTTGCTCTTTGAGGATTAGCTCCGGTAGGATGAGCTTCACTTCATCTTTGGTTCTCAGCAAACAAACCCATGTGTACCTGGAAAAGTCATCAACAACCACAAGTGTATAGACCTTTTTACTTACAGTGGCTGGAGTGACTGGGCCAAATAAATCCATGTGCAAAAGCTCTAGGATTCTCTCTGAGGTGGCCTTCTCCGGGTTTGATCTGAAAGATGCCTTGGTCTGCTTCCCTTGTTGGCAAGCTTTGCACACACCTTCCTTTCGGAAAGTCTCAGCAGGCAATACTTCTACAAGCTTGTGCTTGGCTAGGTGGTTGATTGTCTTGAAATTCAGGTGAGTCAACCTCTTATTCCATAGCCAATTGGTTTCTTCCCTGTTCAATGCTACAAAACAAGAATGTTGCTGGCCACTTTGCCAATCAACAATATATAGGCCACCCTTTCGGATGCCTCTAAGCTTTACTTTACCTGTAGCATTGTCAGCAATAGAGCAACCAGTATTAACGAAAGAAACGGTATACCCATTTTCGCATAGTTGGCTAATACTTAGCAGGTTGTGCTTGAGATTGGATACGAGCGCAACATTGATTATCCTTAGTCCATTTAGCTCTATGCATCATCTCCCAATTACTCTGCCTTTGCTGTTGTCACCGAACACAACTGTGGGGCCATAGATTCTTTGAATGTCTGAGAACAATTCTTCATCCCCTGTCATGTGCGCTGAACAACTGCTATCTAGGATCCACTCATTTGACATTCTCGATGTCTTCGCACTTGGATCTTGTCCCTGCAAAACAATTAGCAATTTTGTTTAGGTACCCGCTTTGCATCGGGTCCTGCGAGATTAGCATGGATCATTGTTCCTTTTGGAACCCACATCTTGGTGATTTTCAAGACTTTTGTCTTTACATCACTCTTGGATCCTTTCTCGACCTTTGGATAAGCATGCTTTACATGATTAGATCTAGGTGGGGTAGTGTGCTTAGCCTTCCTTGTCCTTTGAAAAGGAAATGATTTGGACTCAAACCTCACATAGGTGTTCCTCCTATGTGATGTGTACTGCTTGTACGACGGTCTTACAGCATGGCATTGAACCTGCTTGCCTTTAGTGAAGGAAGGATATGCTATCTTAGCATTTGAATATGATGCTCAATATTCCTCCTTGGCACTGCTGAGTGAGATCTAGCAGACATCTTCTGGGTACTATGCTTAGATCCAGCAGATGTATGTTTAGCAGGCACACTCGGGGTAGCCTGCTGAGATCTAGCATTGACATGCCTAGCAGGCATCCTCTGAGCATTCTGCAGAAGTCCAGCAGAGGCATGCTTGCTACGCCAATCTGTCTGCCTAGCAGATGATGACTCAGCATTAACTTTATCCTTTCCTTTATCAGCATTCATCTTTCCAGCAGAAACGAATGATATCTTTCTCTGCTTAGAAAATTCAGCATTCTTATTTAAGGCACCCTTAGAGAATTTTGCTTCACAACCAAGGCCCAATCATGATTTATCAGAATGTTTCCTTTGTTGGCTCACAATAGCACTAAGAACTGCCTTGCTGGATGTATAAGCACATATACATTCCTCTTTCGGTATGCTCTTTGAAGTAAGATTCTCTTTTTCAAGATTTTGAAAATTTTCAAAGAGCTTGGAGAACTCAGCTTTAAGTTTTGAAAAATCTCACTTTCGGACCTTAGTCTTTCGACTTTCTCGGTCAAAGATGTAACTTTTAATTTGAGTGAGGTGTTCTCTCCAACGATAGCATTCTTGATTTCATACATCTTTGAAAATTCGATAGAAAGCTTCGTGAGATAATCATCCGCAAGAATCTAGAAAATATTCCTCCGATTCGTGCATGATTGCTAAGCTAGAAGTGCTAGTAGATGGTACCTCATTCGCATCGACTGCTAAAGCTGATTCAGCACTCTGTTCAACATCAGCATCAACATCAGCAAATTGATCTTCAACAATATCGGCCATCAAGACCAGTAGAGCTTCCTCATCATCTTCCTCAGAAGAGTAATACGCCTCTTCATTATCAGGAACGTCTTGATGGGTTTTGTATACTGAAAGTATTTATTATAATGAGTATACAACAGTTTATTTCTCCTATCTGTTAACAATCGTACATGTATGAACAATGGTATCCTCTTATCTCACCAATAGGGACGATCATACGGCGTGTTGTAGATCACAGAAGACAATATGATCACTTGACCTAGTGAGACATAAACATGATCACAACTAAGACAGCGTATGAGGATACGTCTGTCCGGATGTCTGCGGCATAGTCGGAATAAGTAGTATGTCTTGGTTACTTGACATGCTGGTACGCAGAGGTGGCATATTGATGGACCGCAGTGAGATGTATTCGTCTGTCTGACATCAGCGAATACAAGATCTCGTTATATTGATTGAGTCCAAACCCTAACAAAGGTTCAGGGGTTTGCACGCATTGACTGTTGCTTTGACTTGCCATGATGGAGAGCCTAAGTAACGTGCTCGTATATCCGTATCTTGGGTAACAGCAGTTCGTGTAGTACAGCCTGAGACTGGGTTTAGGTAACCATATCCGAGTAATAGGATGAGGACATTCCCTGAGGAGCTCAATGACATTCATCGTGCCAAAGTCATGCAGGCTGATTAAGTTCAGGCACGAATGATAAGGATTGACTGGTACTACTCAGGAATAATAAGATATTAATTAATTGTAGTTAGAGCTTGTCAGAAGCTTCAATTAATTAATGAATGTTCGGTAACCTTAAATATGGGGATTCTCAATTAATGCAGCCCGTTCTCATAACGTGGTAATAAATGGGTAGGTCAGTATTAATTCTGTGGTGAAAAAGAATTAATATTAATTAATTAATTGTGTCCTCGGTTGTGGACATGGGAATTAATTAATTATAGGCCCACTTTATTATTTGCATTAGGTCCCAGGACTGGCCCAATTATATATGCTGAATTGAGCCCAAGAGCCCATTAGGGATAAAACCCTAAGTCTATAAATAGACAACATTCTCTCTTAAAACCCTAGCCACCTTCATAACATTCAAAACAGTTGAAACCCTAGGCAGAGAGAGAGAGTGGGCGACGACTAGTGCAGAGGGAGGAGAATTTCGATTCTGGCCTTGCACAACTACAGATCTGTGGAATCCTCACCAGTAGCAGATCTGAACAGCATTGGGACACAGCCATGAAGATCTAATCTGGAGAACATATTTCTTCCTTTCTTTTGTTTTCGATTTTATCTAAGAAATTAGATCTCTAATTTATGTTTCCGCATATCAAATCGAATCGCGTGGTTGAACTGGAAATTGAATATTCAAACGAGAAAGATCGGATCAAACTCCACGGAATAATGGTAATTCCTCAATCCACAATTATGAGAATTAAATTCATAGGAGTATGCTAGGTTTTATTGCAAATTCTGATTGTGCACAATATCCATAAATCAGTCCGGTTCAATTGGTTTTTGTGATTCGGTTCACTGGGAAACCCTACACGTCTAGCACCTCGGTCCTGGTCAGCAACGCTCTGGTGACCGCCTGGATAGCTCTTCTCTCAAACCTTTGTTTGAGGCGCTCTCTTTCTTCCTGACTTACTCTAGAACATTCATGCTTAAGATGATCAGGAGAGTTACACTCGAAGCATGTCCTAGGCTTTCTCTCTGTGGAACGAGAGGATGATGAAGTATGCTTAGCTTCCTTGGCTTCTTTTTCAGCTTTAGCTTCCAGCATCAACTTCTGAAGCTTTCGCATTTGCTCTTCGAGCTCACTTATCTTTAGATCTTCAGGATGCATGCTGGAGGATGAAGCTACTTCCTTTGCTGGAGAAGCAGGAGCTGATCTTTCATGAGGACGGAATGGCTTCTTTGTCTTCCATTTGGAAACATCTCTCTTTACGAAGAATGCTAGATCCTCCGGGGGTACAGCAGATGACGAAGTCTTTGCAGTAGCGGCTTTGTTCTTCTTTGATTGTTGTATAATGAATTCATGAGTTTTGAGTTGAGCAAGTACCTCAGATGTGGTCATTTGGCTAATATCTTTCTCGCTCGAGCTTGTCATTTTCATGAACCAGTCCTTCCAGGGAAAGAGCTTCGAGATGATCTTGTTATTCATCTCGCCATTATAGTATGTCTTTCCCAGATTCTGGAGTTCTCCGACGATGGTGTTGAATCTTTCTTCCATAGCTTGGATAGATTCTACTGCAATCATGGAAAAAGATTCATATTTATCAACAGCTACCTGTAGCTTGTTGCGCTTCATCTGGTCGGTCTCCTGAGAAGATTCACAAACATAATCCCACATTTGTTAGGCTGTATCAAAATCCAAGGCTCTATCTGTCATCAACGATGGCAAAGAATCCAGGATTAGCTTCTTCGCTAAGTGCTCCAACTGAGCTCTCTTCTTATCTTCAACCGTGTATTCATCAAACGGCTTCACGACCATTTGAGGTCTCGGTTGTCCATCGACAACTGGTCCTACAAAAGTGTTAGCTTTCATAATTTTGATTGGACCTTTCACAAGAACATCCGCCATCTTCGGATGTATGCTTTGCAGTTGGATGGTGACCAATCTTGAAGTTCCTGAGCTAAAGACACAAAAGAACAAAGTATAGTGCAAGGAATAAACACAGATCTGGTCGAAGCGACTCAGAAGCAGCAAGTCTTACAACCTATCGCTCTGATACCACTTGTTAGTCCCGGATCAAAGTCGTCGTGGAGAGTATCGAACAACAAACACACATGAATGCAGCGAAAGTCTAAGTATTAACTTGCACTTAAGTTCTTGTTAAAAGTTTGAGCTCAGAATCGTACTTAGGGTTTTCTTCAAGTATACTCTAGCAACTTGGGTTGCTAGGTTTCAAATCGATGAACAGAACCCAATAAAATAGTAAAGAACACGCAATATTTATAGTGGTTCGATCCAATAGATCTACGTCCACTTCTTAGCAATATTGTTAAGAATTCCACTAAAAAGATATGTGGAGTACAAGGAATCGCCGTTCACTTGTAGTAGGTAGTGAGCTTTTGACCTAGCCACTACAAAGCTATCCTCCGATCTTCCAATCTCTTAGCAGCAGCAGCTCCGGCCAAGTCAATGGCACACCTTCGTAAAACTTGTCCTTCGCTGGAATGGAGGTTTTATAGTTTTCCCCAAACTCTATCTCGTTTGCGGCTAAAGCCCGTCGGAGTCAATTCTTTCTAGAAATGACTGCTGGATGCTTCCAGATTTAGAAGGTATCCCAATGATTGAAGATTTTTGAGCTAAGTCAAGGAATCTCTTCAATGTAGTGTCAGATATTGAATGGGGACACTACGGCGGTTGTTGAGAGCTTTGAATATTCTCATATGTGAGCTCTCAACTTTATGACTACTCTCTTTTCCCTTTTTGATTTGTCAAAGGAATCCTTTTTTGTTCGCTCTGTAAGTGTGCGAGTTGATTCGAGAGTTGAGTAGTTGTTCGAGTAGTTGTCTTATCTCTGTTTGGACTTGTCTTTTATATCTGGATATTCAAACTTTGAATCTCTATACCTGTTAGACACAACAATTCCTTCATCTAAGAGAGTAACTTGCTTTTTTGTCCTTTCCGGGGTGTACAGTGCCTTTTTACCTACTTCGGGTAAGGCTTTCGTCCTTGGTTGTATTTTCTCTCAGAACGGGCGTCTTTTGCAAGTATCTGCTGAGTATCTCCTGCTAGGCATTCTATCAGAAAATGTTGGGAGTACTCTGCTAAGCCTTTTGATTGCTAGGCTCTTCTAGCAATCTGCTGACTCCTTCATCAGATGCGTCTTTAGCACTTTAGTCTTTATTTGCCGCTTGCTAATGCTTAACAATCTGCTAGAATGCTAGCGAATACTGACTCCTTCAGCATTCTGCTATCACTTGCTTCCGACTGCTGACTATTTGTCCTTAGCAGCCTTTTCCTTCAGCATGTGATTGCTAACGCCTTAGCAATCATTCTTCTTAGCACTTGACCGAATATCTCTAGCAGTCATTCTCGTCTGCTGACTTCTCTAGCAGCTACCATCTGCTGAGAATACTTCTAGTATCCCGAAGTTGCTTGAACTTGATATTCTTCGTTCCATTTGCTGAATCCTTTAGCAGTCTTCTCGAGCACTTCCTTAATCTATTACAACTCGATATTTTTCCTAAACATGACATTGCATTGGAGTTGCTAGACTATGCTAGAATTCAACAATGATCACCAACTAAGCTTTGATTCAACAAAACTTTTACAATATTGATCCTAAGGGAGGAATTCGCAATTAATTCCCAACACTTTCCAAGTAAGAACACAGCAGCCTGACTCTCGAATGAGAAGAAGGTTCTTATGGGCAACTGCGAACTAGTGTACATTCTGGGAAGAACTCAACCATCCACCCACAGGAGAAGGAGAAGGGGGTTTGTCCTCAATCCATTTCCGATGACCGCTAGTTCTGAGAAGACTTCAAGGTGCCACCTGGCTTTGAGGAACTGAAGAAGGAGTGAAGAACAACAGCCTGGGCGAGTGATCCATTTTGTTGTGGACTGTGGTCTCTACAGCATTTGGCTATAGATCGTGAGGATTGTATCTTCATTACTTAGTGAATTTCCGGATTGATTTCCGAAGAGTGGACGTTGGACTTAAGGCTCCGAACCACTATAAATATCTTGCATCATTTACAGTTTCATTTACCTTATGCACCATACAGTTTTCAATCGTGCTTCGAAACCTTCAACATTTATCTGAAAGTGTTGAAGTGTATAACTGTTGACTGCATATAACTGTAAACTGGTTACCTAAACAGCTGGCTAACACAAACTGTCGTTTTAAAACTATTGTTTAAAAACTGAGTCATAAGTTTAAATCTGAACTGCCCGCGCTAAGAGTGCAAATAACTTTTTTTATACTTCCGCTGCACATTATATGTACTCTGATCTGTGACCAATAATTCGTTTTGACTTATCCCCAGTAGGCGACGCGAGGAACTTGGGGGTGGTTCCGATCTTTGCGGGGCAGTTGTTCAGGGTCCCTCAGCTGGACGCTCATCCGTTTTGATTTCTCCATAGTAGGCGACGCGAGGAACTTGGGGGTAGTTCCGATTCTTGCAGGATAGTTGGGTTTGGGTCTTCAACGGTCTTCCGAATTCTGCACGGCTTGAGACTCACCTCCTTAATCTTCTAGGTAGGTCGTACGTGCTGGTTTCGCAGTTTCTTGATAGGAGGAGTGGGTCGTGTTCCCTTTGGATGATGGGTAGGTCGTGGAGGTCAGTAGGACCCTTGCTGGTAGGTCGTGATCCGTGGTTCTGGGTCGTGTACTTCAGGAGCTGGACCTTGATGGTAGTTTGTCTTCCTTTGGGGACCTGCTGAGGTCATCATCCGATGGTCGTGTAGCTCCTTTGGGTAGGTCCCCTTGGGTCGTGGTCCAGTGCGCTGGGCCTGGGCCTAGTTGAGTTCACCGTTTGGAGGCCGTATAGCCCGTTTGAGTGTGTCATTTTTTGCCGTTGCCATCCTTATTGGACCTAGACCTAGTTTTTCTACTCAATCATTTTTGGGCTGTTTAGACGATTTTTAAAGGGTATTCAATTTGTAAATTAATTTTTTTTATTTTCAATATTTTAAATATATGAATATCAATAAAAAAAAATAAAAAAATAAAAACTAGGCGTATTGCTGCCTTCGTCTAAAATTACTTATTAGGTAAATTCAGTCCAAAAAGGAATTGTCGAGTGTTTAAGGGCTGCCTAGACCGAGTTTTATAATCATAGGCGAGATAATAAAATTAGTATTATTTAATGAATATTGAGGTGTTACACTGTAAGAGATAATTAAGTTTACCTAAGTGTGAAATCCTTTGATGCCAAATGCCCTACTTATGTTCACACAATAAAAGGGAGGAAATAAATTATGTGGTGGGGCGGTAAAGAATCCACTCATATTAAATCAAATATATTTCTTTTATATAAGATATTTTTAATTGTATTTTGAGTTATTTCGTGTTGGAATAAAATTATCCAAGTGTAAAAAAAAAAAATTATACATGTCACAAGATTTTCCATTCACGTGGATGAGTCAAATAGATGTTCATCAATCACATAAAAATTGTGCACAATTAATTATTGACCTCAACTACATTTTCATATTATTTTGTATTTTAAATCGAGTTTTATAAAATAAAATAAATAAATTGGTAACTCGTCAAGAGTTGAAAATGAAATTTAATAATTTGAAATCTGTCATATTATAAAACTCTTTAAATAATTCTTGTAACTTCATCATTTAGGTTAACCAATTCTAATTTTATGCTTATCTGTGCATTAGCTTTACTAGATTTTAATTAAGATTATATTTAAAAATAATGATAGTTGATTATATTTAAAAAAATAATCGATCGCGAGAGCTTTTAGTATTAAACATTCTTGGCTTATTTTTGACGAATCATATCCATATATAAATACATACATATTTGTTGTATTTCTTGACTTTAGTGATTAGTGGAAAATAAAAAAAAATTAACGTTGCTTTCCAATTTAAAATTTTGGGCACGGTGCCCCGCAGTGGCTTTTGTGGATTTGAGAAATAGTCAAGATTTGTATAATTTTTAGTGAAAATAGAAATAGTCAATCAAAATCTAAATTAAAAAACTTGGTTTATTAAATTAAATTTAAACTTGGATAAAGAAACTTGTTTTGGGGGCCGAATGAAAAGACTTTAGATTTTTAGATGTAAGGATGTTTTGTCGGCTTCATTGTAAAACAAAATATAATTTGAATTGAGGTTTGGATGTATTCTCATTTGTTAAATTATTATAAAATTGGAATTGGATTTGATTTATAATTTTTATGTATCTGTTATTAGTCAATATTCAATAGAAGTAAAACTAAGTGCCCCTGTTCAAGGTGTAGTGACGGTGATGGATCTGCGTAGTCCTTTTAGTTGCAATTTTTTAAAAAACATTTTTATAATATTAAGATCTCATATTTTATAAGATAGTCCTCTTATTAAGAACAAAAAAAAGGATGAATATAAAAAATAGGATATTAAAAAATTA
The DNA here is from genome assembly GCA_026898455.1 of Plectranthus barbatus. NCBI lineage: Eukaryota > Viridiplantae > Streptophyta > Magnoliopsida > Lamiales > Lamiaceae > Plectranthus > Plectranthus barbatus. The sequence goes on from JAPKLW010003387.1 coordinate 42,532, forward strand.
AAGTTAAGGTGGGCGTAAAAAAAAATAGAGTCCCTTTAAAAAAAATTCTAGATACGTCAGTATGTAGTGATTAAAGTGTCTTATCTATGACCAAAATATTATAAATTTAAGATTCAATTGAAAGTTGAACTCATGATTTATTGAACATAAACAAAATGTTTAAATTATTTGTGCTCCAGAAGCAAGGACGTTGGTATTTAATTTGTTGAGAAAAGAGTTATAAATAGGAATGAGCTGTACACACCCAGTTATAATAAATGGCAATATTGGCACATTTATGATAGATTTTCATTTGCTTCATCTTTATTCAAAATTGGGGGTTTTAAATTGGAGTGAAATAAGTTGATGTTTTCACATAAGTGACAATCTGATGTGATTTATGTAAGCTGAGAAATATATATAATTCCAACTAAATCATCTGAAAGTGAAACCCATTAATATCTCACATATTGCTGCACTGCTTAAATTATGAGACCATCTAACCAACTTATTCTCAGACAGATCCGTCTACCTAGCTGCAATCTCTCAAACAATATAACTTTTCAATAAAAAATAAATGGATATTTTTTTTCCATAATAAGACTTTTGGAGTCACAAATTGCATTTACAATATTATAAATTCTATT
>JAPKLW010003388.1:0-31845 GCA_026898455.1 Plectranthus barbatus
ATCGTTTTCTTGCACTTGCTGGATAACCAACTGACTGGGACCTTGTCAGTTGGTAAGTCAACTTGCACTCTGCGTACTCAGCTGACTGGCGACTGGCTCGTCAGCTGGTAGCTCAAGACTTAGAATATTTTTTGCCTTGTTTACACAGTTATATCAGTTTTCAGATATACACCAGCACTTGGGTGCTGGGTTTTAAATCAGTATGAAATGCAGAAAGCTGATAAAAGACAAAGGATTTATAGTGGTTCGATCAACTGATCTACGTCCACTCTCCAGTCGTAGCACTGGAAATTCACTATAGAGTAATCAGGTACAAGTTGCCTACGATCTATCTCTAGCTGGTGCGACCCTTGTCCACCACTTCGCTAGATCAACCGCTCCCGGTCTTGTTTCCTTCTTCAACTCTGATCAGCTGGTGGAGTGCGAGCACGTCACTTCAACCTCCACAGCTTCACTGGGTGTTTAGTTCTCCCAAGAACGTATCTTCTCAATACGGCAAAAGCCCGTAATAACTCAAGTGCTGGCTGGCACAAGAGCTGCTGTGAACTTCCTCAGAAGAGAAAGAACACCAAAGAGATCAGTAACTTACAAGCTGGAAGCTTGAAGTCTCGTGTTTGAATAAATCAACACACGGATAGCCTTTAGAAAGGCCTCGAAAGTGTTTTGCTTCTACTTGCTTGAGCGTAATAAATTTGCAGTCTTTCGGTAGGTGAAGAGTATTGAATGTTGATGGATCCCAGGTATTTATAGCCGAGGGATCCGATTCAAATCTTCTAGCCGTTTGGACACATCCGGAAAAGGTCTTTGTCCTCGCATGTCCTTCAGACGGCGGCAGGTAGGAATTTCCGGAAAGCGCCATGCTTTTGTCCACTTTATCTGACATTGATCTCTTTATGTCAGAACGGCACTATTCGTCAGTACGAGGAATCTGAACTGGTGTCTTGAACTGATAGACTTTAAGGTATCCTCCCTTAAAGTCATACTTTGTCAGTTTATTCCTCAGACGAATCTTCTTTTTATCTCTAAGACTCTGGGAGAGAGAATCTGGAATTCTGCTGGTAACATCCGACTGGTAGATCATTCTGGTGATCTTGTGCTGGCAGTCTCTGCTGGTGACTTGCGCTGGCACAATCTAAGTCTACCAATATGTCTGATGTTAACTCTTGGAATCTCCCATGACTGGTGGCTTCACCGCTGGTGAATAGTGTCAGTGAGAACACGTATTCTGCTGGTAGGATTTGTCAGCCGTCTGCTGGTGAAATCCTTCCCAACTGAAGAACAGTAACCAGTCATTAGCTCTTCTCATGCTGGTGAACAGTGTCAGCACGAGTCTTTGTCAGCCGCCTTCGGATGAGACTTTTCCAACTGGTGAATAGTAACCAGTGGTAAGCACTTCTCATGCTGGTGAACAGTGCCAGCATGAGTCTTGATCAGCTGCGACTTACAACTCAAAAGACCTAAACAGGACTTTACATTTGAGACTAGAGCTATTCTAGAGACAAACTGACGCTGGTAGGACTTAGGATTTGATCCACCAAAACACCAAAACTAGAATCTAAACAAGTAGCTACTGGGGAAAGGAAACTTAGCCAAATTTCCCAACATGTTGCAGTAAATATATTGCTAAAATATATAATAAATAAAATAAGGAATTACTATGAGTTACTATTAGTCTATTATGCAATGATTTAATATGGCAAAAAGGGGAATTATGAAAACAAAATTGATCATGAATTAACATAAATTGATCTAATATGGTAGAAACGGAAATTATGTAAATAAATTCATCAATTAGCAGAAATTGTGGCAAGAATCTCGACTTATACAATTATAAATAAGAATTTTGGACTAATACAATTATGTGAAGCATAATTAGTGGCTTGCACTTTTAATTTTGCACATATTTATTAGTATAAATAGGATGAAAAACTCATGAAAAAAAAATCATCTTTCTTCATTTTTCTCATTTATATTGTTTAGTTTTTTTTGTTCAAATTCAAGAAGTATTCGTTGCATTGTAAGATTGAGTTTTCATATTTTGTTAGACTAATTTTCGTATAGTTTGTTATGCAATTAGTGCATTTTGATATTTTCACGTATCAACGTTGTATAGATTTATCGTTTTAACTTTTGTTATAGTTTATAATCGATTTTATAAGTTTGATGTATTCGATGAGGATAATTCACAAGCTATGTTTTAGTATTTCATTAGTAATATTTTTTTATACAGAATGAGGCTGAGATGTCGGGCTCAAGCAATTCCCCTCGCGCCAAATCCAAGTATCTTCTGCTGCAAAAAAAATTCTACTCATCAAATCATCTTCACTCATATGGCTAGAAGAAGATGTTGCGACGAAGAATGTGATACATATGAAGATGATTTCTGTGGAAGTGGAAGAGATGTAAGCAAACTCAGGAGATAGATCTTGAACTTAGATTCGGAAAGTAGGCCAAATTTCTTCTTTTTATTGCCAATATGCATTCTTTTTTTTTTTTCTATCGTTGATTAAAGTATTATTTTATAATTCATCTTTAATTGTAGTTGATATTGTTTGCTAATTGCTATAGTTACCTTTTTTCTAAACGATGATTCAATGAATTTAGTAATTATTTGCTTTGTGAATTTTGATCAATTTTTACTTTACATTTCATTTGTGTTTGACCAGAATGAGTTGCTCCATTAAATATATTAATATTCACATTTAGTTACTAATTCAAGAGTTTAGTGTGAGAGGTAGACTAATATAATGTTTTTTTTTTTTTTGAAAGCGACTAATATAATGTTATATCTTACTCAAGATTATAGAGAAATTAATATATGAACTCATTAAATAACGAAATATTAATGTGTGAGTTTTTCTTAAATCTATTCATAAATAAAAGACATAATTTAAGGTTCAAATATTTAAACTGTTATATTTTTGCATAATTTTCCTGACAAAGGGGTACAATTATAGCACATTACTTTGAGCTTTTTATTAATTATTCAATTTAGATTTGAGAGTTTAGATATATTTGAATTTTTCTATTTTGAAATATCTATATAAGGTTAAATATTTAGTGGTATATTTTTTATTTGATTAGGGTCGTATTTGTTTATTTAAGTTATTGTGACGATGAGAGGGGGTATGGAGAGCCTAATGGCTCCGATGGGAAAAACGATAGGGGAACTGTCAAGAGTTATGCACATGCTAGAAGCCAAGCAGGAGAGCGTGTATGGCAAGGATAGAGAAATAATTGGTGGAAAAAAAAATTGTCATGAATATACATTAGAATTTTTTAATTTTTTAAAAAATAAATTAAATAATAAATAAAGAACCAAGTTATCGGGTATATCTAAAAATGATAAAAAAAAATCTAAATAATTTCAGCTCAATTTTATCATTTTAATAATATTAACAATAATTTGATTTTGTTTGGTGGGATAAATCGTTAATTAACAATCTGTTATTTTTCATTGGAGTGATTTTATATAAATGTTTAGCATTTTGTTTAATTATTATTGTTATAATTATAAGAGTATGGTTGCTGAATTTCGGACTAGCTCTATCAAATTGTAGGTTATTTAGTAGGAGTTGATTTGGTATGAAATTTGTTATAATTATAATTAATTCAATTAATTAATTAGTAATCTAAAAATATAGAAAAAAATATATTTCTAACCAAATTTATTTAATCAAATGGTTGGACTATTTTTTATTTCTTTTATTCATATTCAAAGAACTCAATCAATTAATTTGTTCAGTTTTAGAATATAGTATTTATATTTTATGTATAAATATATTTTGAAAAAATATACTTTTATCTTATCGTATGATGTGTGATTTGTCCAACGATATATTGTACAATAAATACGTCATTTCAAACAGTTAAGATATACCACTTACATATAATTAAATACTGTATTAATTTTTTTTGATAGTTGTTAATAAATAATTTAATTAAATATACTACAATGACATTACTACTAATAAATCATTAAAAAAATACCATTTTGGTAAAATATATATTAATTATAGGTAATATTTTATGTATTTTGTAGGTCAACAAGAAACAAATACGTGAATATAATTAGTTGTAAATTATATTTGAATAGAATTTATATGACAAATAATTGTATGTAAGTAACACGTTGTCATGAAAATTTTATATTTTTATTCTTTTGAAGGTTTGCATCTAAAAAAATAGATAAAAAATTACGCTAACTAGAGAAGATTTTGCAAAAATCTTGCTATAGTTTGAAAGATTTTGATGGGATACCAAGTTTTTTGAATGGGGCTATAATGTACGAAGGTAATGATTTGGTAAGGGATGAATTAAGCTATGATCGTATAAAGCTCTCCGCAGATCATGAGTTAAATCTGAAAAAGTTTACAAATGAACAACGTATTGTGTATGATACAATCATGGAAAAATGTTACTCAAATAATGGGGGGCTTTTTTTTGTATATGGATACGTAGGAACACAAAAAACTTTTATTTGGAAAACATTTATCCGCTGGATTGAGATTAAAATGTGAAATTGTATTAAATGTTGCATCAAGTGGAATAGCATCTTTACTGATATCCGGTGGTAGAACAGCTCAATCGCGTTTCACAATCCCAATTAATATAACTAAAGACTCAATTGCTGCATAGAACAAGTGAGTCAAATAGTTGAGTTGTTGATACGTTGCAGACTTATAATATCGGATGAAACACCTATTCCATAAACATTATTTTGAGGCACTTGATAGGCAATGCGAAATATAATGCGCTTCCAGAATACACAAAGTAACAATCAACCATTCGGAGACAAAACCATTGTATTTGGTGGTGATTTTAGACAGATTTTGCCTGTTATCCCAAGAGGTAGCATAGGAGATATTGTTAATGCAACAATTAATTCATCTTACTTATGACATCGTGTGACTATTTTGAAGTTGACGAAAGACATGCGATTAAATATGCTTGGAGAGCATGTGCAAGCATCCCCACTATAAGACTTTGCCAATTGAGTTGCGGCAATTGGGATGGGACATTAGGAGCACCAAATGACGGCGAATGAGTTATTAATATCCCTGAAGATATTAATATCAAATTCACCGGAGATTCAATCAAAAATATTTTTAATAGCATATATCCTACAATATTTATTAGATCAATAGATGTTTCATATTTGCAACATCGGGCTATTTTTGCACCAAGAAATGATATGGTTGAGAGGGTCAATCAATATATGATATCATTGAACAATAATGTTGGCAATGTATGCTTAAGTTCTGATTCGATGTGCACAACAAAAAATGCAACATATATTCTTAATGAAGTACACACTACAGAATTCTTGAATACATCAAAGTGTTCTGGATTACAAAATCAGGAGATTAATTTAATAGTTGGAACACCGATCATGTTGTTGAGGAACATTAATCATTCATCTGGTTTGTGCAACATGACTCTATTAACTGTAACACAGAGGCCAAGGTTCTCTATGGAAACATACTGGTGAAAAAGTTTTTATTCCAAAGAGGACTATCATACCATCTTATCCTCGAATTCTATTCAAGTTTCAGCGTAGACAATTCTCAATTCATGTTTTATATGCAAAGATCATAAAGAAAAGTCAAGGACAGTCATTATCGCATGTGGGGATTTTACTCAACAAATCAGCATTTGCGCATGGACAGTTGTATGTTGTTGTGTCTAGGGTCGCAAATCGTGCTGGATTGAAAATTTTGATATGTGACAAAGACGACTGAAGTATGTCAAAAAAATCAAATATTGTGTACAAAGAAATTTTCGTGAATTTATAATTTTATATGTTGCAATTCATGTGTTATTCTTCAAATCAATGTGTAATCTTCATTCTTTTATTTTATCAAGTATTAATTTTATTACTACTATAAATAGATTAGTTATTCTATTATGTACTGAGTTTCTTTTATTCAAAATCATCTTTCATACATAAGCATTTTATCATATGTTAGAAGATTCATCATTTATGTGTATATTATTATCTAAAGTTTTTATAATGTTTATTTCCACTACCAAAAATTCATCATTTGCGACCACAAAATTGGTTGCAAATCCGTCGCTAACTGCTATTTGCGACCAAAAACCTTGGTCGCAAAAACCTTGGTTGCAAAGTAATTTGCGACCAAAAATTTTATCCGTCGCAAGTTTTTGCAACGGATTTGCGACTAAACATTTTGGTCGCAAATCCGTCGCAATTTTTATACTTAAATTTTGTGCCCTGCGTTCTAGGAGGTTCGAACTCAGGACCTCCCGCACGCGTGATGGGCGCGTTACCACTGAACCAAACAATAATCTCATACATCATACGCACTAAAAAATATAAATATAAAAAAAGAAAAAACTTAGCGACAGATTCGCGATCAAATTTTTGGTCGCAAAATTTAGCAACCAATATTTTGGTCGCAATTCGGGCGCTAAATTTAAAATTTTAAACAACGTCGCTAAATTGCGACCACTTTTTTTTTTGTCGCAAATCGGTCGCAAATTTGCAATTTTTTTGTAGTGTTCATATGTATATAATTATAATACTCATTTATTTTTATAAAAATTATTTTATAAAAATTATTTAGAATTTAATGGTAATACAATACAAATAATATATATACGCCGCGCATCGCGCGGGCAGAAATCTAGTTAATAATTAAAACTAAATTTGCTTACGGAAGCTTAATAATGAAGCACACATATGAAGATGCATACTAAAGACCACAAATATTTCAAAGGGTTCAAACTTTGTGCTCGACCAGCAACTCATTCATCCTTCGTCACCATCCGTCAATCTGTACATTTTAGAAATAATGTACAGGGCCAAGTATAAAATGTTCACAGTGGACACATGCCCAAAAACATTTACAAGTAAGTATATTTCATGCCTGTATCATAGGGCCACATATGGGATTTTACCTTAGAAATCTTTCATTGTACCAAAACAATTTATCATTGATTGTGCAATCATTTAATCACAAGTTACACTGTCCGCAAACAAGTGTGAACTAGGAGGTGACCTTCTACACCAGTCACGATGCACATTCAGGTTAAGGTGCTACCTTAACGAGTCGGCATCAAAGTGCGCTACTCATCAATGGAATCTCTTTCAATACACGATCGTTAAAAGTTAACATACACATCACAGTGTATCATGTTCTTCTCTAAGTGTTGTTCCTCCAACTTAGAGGACAGATAAATAAACACAAATATTTCAGGTGATGACATAAGCTTTGAAAATAAATCATATTTTTCATTTATCATTTAAGCTCATGGCTCGAAAACAAAATAGTTGATTCATAGTTTAAGTTTGTCACGATATAGGGATAAGAAAAGTGCACCTTAGGTTAGGTGTGATTAATGTCTTTTGCAATTCTTCCGTATAGTATTAGTTTCTCCTTGTCCTTCAATAGAAAAATAGTTCGTATGAGCGTGGTTGAAGAGATAAGGATTAAATCGATCGAGCGATTAAAATGAGTTATCTAATTAAACAATTAAAAATAGTGTTGAGCCTTCAGATTTTCGAGCCTTGGGTTTGGAGTATTTATTAGCTTGAATGCGTTTCACGAAAATGGATTGAATGAAAACTTGGATCATGAAAGAATCTAGAAAGATTTTCTCAGTTTGAGCAAAGTTATTTGAATTCTCTCATGAATTGATCATTGATTAATATGATTTGAAAAACAAAGTTTAGGACTAATTAAGATGGGATACAAATGATGACAATCAAATAGAAGGTATGGAATTACATGTTGGCTTTCAAACAATTGTGTGGATCCAACTTGATCAGGCAATAAAAAGATTTCTTTTGGTAATCTAATTGAACAAAAGAAGGTTTGTGTACCACTGAAAAAGGGTACAAGTAACGAGATTGAAAAAGGGTTTGAAAAGAACAAAAATCTCAAAGAAAAGGGTTTGTGTTGACCTATATGTGGGTCCATATGAGACAAGTCGATCGACTTCAGCATATCAACAAAATTCATTTATGTCGATCGACTTAAGACGGGTCTACCAGGGTGCTCGGTAGGTATTACAATCAATGGGTTGCACTGTCTAAGCTTTCAAACGACGTGACCGACATCGTTCAAGGCAAAGCTTAAGGCGTCGATCAACGTGGCCCAAATCAGGCGAAACAGACAATTTTTGGGCGGCTGAAAACGAATGTTTTGCTCAACTCGGTTATTCGGGCTTGTTTTAGTGATTTTGATGATTCTTCTAGTGTTTAGAAAGTTCATAAATATTTAGTAATGATTGTTAACATATTTATCAAGCTTTATCTTTAAGTTTAGTTAATTCCATTTTTTTTTAAATTTCGTACAAATCTCCAAATTTAACACATGATATATTTGAGGCTCTTAATCATGTTCTCACTTCATGTATCAAAACTCATGCTCCAAAATTTACATCTATTCTCCATTTAACCACATACTCAACAACATATCACATGTCTTAATATCTAGATCTCACTTTTATCCAATAATTTGGCACATAAAGCATTCTCAAGGCATAATAAGCCTCATACTTTCATTAATCATCTATGCATGCTTCTAAGTCTCAATATTCAACCAACATTAAGGTCATGAACCAACTTAACACATCAAGACAATATCTAGGCCCAATAAGAGTGATTTATACCTTTTTCCAAGTCTCAATCTTCTAAAACCTCCTTCGCTCTTCCTAGTTGATGTTTGGTCCAAAACAAGCATTTCAAAGCTTATTCCCTTGCTCTTTCTCTTGATCTAAGAAGAGAAATATGGAATAGATGTTAGAAGAGTGGTTTATTAAAATAGACTTGAGCTTACCTTCCAATACCCATCTCTACCTTGCTCCTAGTGCGAAATCGAAGTCTCCGGTGGAATAAGAGTGGTTGGAAATGAGAAGATCATCATCGGGTGTTGTTGGGCCTTTGCCGGAAAACTAGCCGGAATATTGCCAGAAAAATCAAATGAAGGGGGAGAGAGTGAGCAACCTCTAATAGAGTGTGGAGAGGGGTATATATATATAAAAAGAAGGAAGTTTATGCAGTAAGCTTTACTTTACTTTATGTCAAATCTAACTATTTTGCTCGCTACTCTATTTCATTAGCTTTTTCGAGAAATTTTCGATAATTCAAGTGTGTGTATTAAACGAATATAAAAATAATAGTATTTTCGATTTGAACAAATTATCTCGGATTTAAAGTAATTGGGTCGGACAATTCCCTTGATCAACTTATTTTAATTATATGTGATTGAATAATCAATATTCAAATACCAAAATTAATTTATTAACAAAATTCAAGATTACCATTAATAAAATGATGGGTGTTACATTAAAGAAGAAGGACCAAATGGCAAGCTTCCATAGCAAAGATCAAATCCCAATATCCAAGAGGAAACAGGCGAGACCAAATAAGTTAAGAGACAAAAGGGATGAGCTAGCCGTAAGCGTTTAAAGAACGAACTTGAAGATGGTGGATTCTGCAAGTCTGCGTCATTCAGAGACAAGGCCACATTTTTTAGGAATCTATCAGTCTAGATTCCTAAGACTGGGAAAGAGTTATTCTGACATAAGGTAGAAAAGTTTTACCTACTACAGTACTCCGTATAGTACTGTAGCGCAGAAATCAGATAGTGTCAAAAATCTCATTATTCAGTTTTGAATTTGGCTCAAATGGCTATATCTCTACTCTCTCAATACCTGCACCTACAAATAGAGAAAAAGGTGCACATATAGAAGGTTACTGAAACCATTGATCATTACAAGCTGAAGATTCAAACGTGAACCTACACTTAAGCTTCCTAAGGTTTTGTAGCTCACTGTAATTCTTATAAACGAGGGTCTTAGCACTTTGCTAGAGCTACTAGCGGAGTTCTTAATGTCTAAGTAAGAATCTAAGAAGAGTTTCTCACTCATTGAGAAATTCAGTCGGTATTTCATCTAACCAACCAACCTTCAACGTTCTGGAAAAAACTCAACTATCCAATCCTTCGAGCTGGTGGTTGCATGACATGATCACACATTAGGCTAAAAGAGAGCAAGTTCCTAGTGGACTAGGTGAGACTGCATCTAGCCGGTGGACGGAAGTGCTTCCCGAGACTGCGACTGATAGTGTTATATCACCTTGTAACTGTTCTAGTGTATTCCAACATGCGCGGTTGAAGGGTGGATATAGGACATTTAACTTCAAACCTCTACAAACTTTTGTATCGTTACCTTCTTTGCTTTATCTTGTTTTGCTTTAATTTCTGCTATTAATTTAAAACCCATCAACTTGCTAAATTGTTGGTGTCTACTCTGCAAAATCAGCTATTTAAAGACTCGACTGCAAATATCAAGTTTTATTAACCAAAACTGACAAGAAACAATCAGTTCTGAAATCTAAAAGAGAAATCGATACATATATTTTACAGTTGCGTACATAAATACTCTGATCTCGAGACTAATAAGTGGTATTAGAGCGGTTGGTCTATCCGATTGACTCCTTTGAGCCCCTTTGGACCATATCCATTCTTTGTTGTTGGTCTCGGTTTATCAGAGTACAGTGTAAATACGCAGTGGAAAATATATTTGTTCAATTCGGTATAAGTGCTTATACAAGCTAAGAGTGACAAGTCAACTTGGTGTATTCAAAAAGCGCTGAAGTGCGTGTCGTTAACTTCAACTTATCAGTCAGTATTCAGAGTATACTCCAACACTTGAGTGTTGGGTTTTAAAGCAGTGTAAAGCTATACTGACATATAAAGAGATAAAGAAATAAAACTATAAATGACACACATGTTTATAGTGGTGCAGACTAAACCGTCCTACATCCACTCTTCAGACACTTGGTCAATGTTTACAGGTGCTCCTACGATCTATTGCTTGTCGGTGAATGCCCCGTCCACTGATCCACAAGCACACTCGTCTGGTCCTTGCTTGATTCCTCGCTTCGCAGCTCCTCAGAGTGTGGGCGCACCACTCAACCTCCTCGTCGCCGGAATGGGGTGTTTAAAGTTCCCCCATGAACTTTCTCTTCTACGGCAGGTTGCCCGTAAGACTCATAATACAAGATGTACTTGACTGTTGTAGTTTCTCTAGGAGAGAAAAACTACTAAAAAGCAACTAAAGAAAGCAAAGATTCTGAGTCTTGTGTTCACTTAGTGACACACGGAAAGCTGTAATAGCCTCGAAAGTGAGCTCACCCTGCTAAACTTAAACTTCCGGTGGGAGGTTACATAACTTGATGATTGAAAGCTTTAGAGTGCTTCTGTGGTCTTGTATGTATATTCGCGAGTGTGAGTGTGTAACCTTCTTCTTCGATGGTTTCTCCGGTATTTATACCTGAGATGTTGAAGGTTTGAATTTGTGACTCATTAGAGACAAAATGGAAGATGTCCAATCGGATGTCTCTATTGATTGCAGTGTTCGGTGGGAAGGTGTATTTTTTGCAGAGGGTTTACACCTTTTTTCATTTTTTTCTGACTTTGAAAGCAATGACTCGTCTTTTGTCAGAATGACAGTATTTTGCTAGTATGAGGAATCCTGGACTGAGTGTCCTAGGTAGCGAAACTTGAAGTTTCATGCTTGCAGACTTTAATGCTTCTCCAATCCTAAAGTCTACTCTTCATTTGGTTCCTCCTCATATGTTGGACCTAGACTGGAAAGTCTATACTGGTGTAGTCATATTTGCAGCTCCATGCTGATAAACCTAGATTGGACAGTCTATGCTGGTGTGGTCATACTTGCAGTATGCTTGGTCTCTTTGCTGCTCAATATGGTGTTAGTGAATGCACCATTAATGGATTCATACTATGACGATATTCATACTCCGCTAGAATGTTTTTCTTCCCAGGCTTGATATGTGTATTGCGTTCTTTTGGCGTGTTGAGTCTTCTGCACGTACTAGACTTTTTGACTTAGTCTAGTTTCCAATGTCAGTATCAGCTTACAACTCGATAAAGAACCTATACATGACTTTACATTTTTGCACCTAAGTTGCAAACTAACTAAGATGGCTTTTACAATCTTTGATCCACGGAAATATAAAATAAAAGGAAGGATATTTGTATCAAATTTCCTAACATTTGTGGTGTTTCTTGTCTTCGTGGAGAAGGATTCTCAAAGAAGGCTTAAGAAGCTTTACCAAGCGCATAGATAGACCTACCAGTTGGAGAAGCTAGCAGAGCCCAACCAAGGTAGATGAGGCGAAACATCCATCTTATCAAGAAAAGATGATCAAGACTCAGTGGAAGAGCTTGAAGAACAAATGAGGAGACTCTCCAAATTGTTGGAGAATGCAAAGAGCAAGTTTGAGGTCTCCAAGTTTGGATGAAAACACTGTATGAAGCGAAAGTATGAATGCCCCTGAGTGTACAAAGAAGATAATAGAGAGATTTCGCAAGCTGTTTGAGAGAAGAGCCTCCAAGGCCATTACAAATGCCATGCTTACAAGGACAAAAGTACCAGACATTCCTTACCACAATGATGGAGAATTCAGCTCAGATGATGACTCAGAGGTGGAAGCATTGCTTGCGTTTATGGAAGTAATTAGAGAAGGAGAAGAAGCAGATTGTCAATTTGCACTAGCCGCAATTAACAAACAGGTAACTCGTGTATTATATGTTCTTTCCTTTCTCTATGTTTTTTAGGGCCTTAAGTCATATTACTCTGATTTAGAGGATGTTACCCTTGAAATGATTTCTAGAGAAATTGAGTCATTTTATAGGATTAAGTATAAATTAGTGCGAGAGAACACCACACTAAGGATAAGGTTTCTATTTTGATTGAAGAGAATGAAAAATCTCAATCACTTAGCGTGCATTTTATAAAATTCAAGAAGGAACACTTAGTTTTACTTAAAAATTTTGAAAAACTGATTGTTGAGTGTGAAACCTTGAAGATCGAGAACCCAGAGCTAGAAGAAATGCATTTGCTCTTTCAAGTCAAGCTCTAAGGTTCTTGATAATATTTTCTCGCATGAGAAAATCATCTGTTAAAACTGGCTTAGGTTTTAATTTGAGCAATCATGCATCAACTTCTCGATCCTTGCCAGTTGTTCAATTAAGAAAATTGGTGAGGGGATTTATAAGAAGTAGCCAATTATTGCTCATAGAACCGGGTGTTGGTCTACATCCAACCCCAAGCTGGCTAATCAACCAATTTCTAGTATGAGAAATCAACCAATTCATGGTATAAGGAAGTTAGCCCCCCCCCCCCTTGAAAACTGGCTAAGTAGCAACTTCTTGCTACGAGGAAACTAGTCTTCACCCCCAATCTTACCAAGCTAACACATCATACTGCTAGGAGGTCATAGGTAGTGTCTGATCACATGTATGATCAGATATACTACTCTTATCCTTAGGGTGAGAGAAGAACACCTATTTGAGGCCAGAGCCCAAAGAGCATTTTCATAACCAAGGGCTAGAATGGCTAATCATTATCACCGAGAATATATTCCAAGAATACCACGTGACTTCACACAATTGGAATCAATGTTTAGATGTTTTGTTAGGAGATCATCTTAGAAGAAGAACTCACACACTTCACATCTTGAAAATCATGCATCTGTGCATTATTTCAAAAGACAGATAAAGGTTGTGTCACAGGAAAAGAATAAGCCCACAACAAATAAGAGTATTCAAGTCTGGATTCTAAAAAGATCGATCCAGTACACTAAACCCAATGGACCCCATCACTACTCGGGTACTTAAACAATTATTCTATGTGTTGCATGAACATGACAGAGTGAGCAAGTCGTAGGAGCATAGAGATTAGTGGATCCTAGACAGTGGGTGCTCAACTCATATGACCGAAGAAAGAGACTTACTGGTCAGCCTCATAATAGTCAAGGATCATATTTGGTGTCAATTCTGAAGGAAGAGTCATTGGAAAATGGCTCGTTGTGCGTAATGGAATCATAGTCAAAGACGTAGACCTACTAACCAATTTAAAGCACAATCCACTCAGTATTAGTCAACTAGGAGAAAATGGATACAAGGTATCATTCATCGAGTCCGAATGCTTGATCAAAGACAAAACCTACAAGGAGATAAAGCTCAGAGGAGTCAGGAAAGTAGGTCTCTACATAGTAGATTGGGATAGTGGTTTAGACACCTCTTGCTTTGTAATAACCAACACCATTGAAAAAAACTAGTCGTGGCACAAGAGATTGAGCCACCTGAACTTCAAGAAGATCAACTATCTAGCCACGCAAATATTAGTAAAACTTCCAAAAGGCGGGATAAAAAAGGAAGGAATCTGCAAAATCATTCAAGAATCAACCACTTGAACCAAGCACTGAACGTGTTTTTGAGCTCCTACATATGGACATATTTGGACCAGTCTCTCCTCTGTCAGTTGGTGAGAAAAGACTCACCCTTGTTTTAGTCGACGATTTTACTCAAGATATACATGGGTGAAAATATTAAGGACCAAGGATGAAGTAAAAATGGTCCTTCCAGAACTGGTGATGCAGATCCAAAATGAGAAAGGCTTAACCATCAAGAGGATTCGATTAGGCAACAACATCGAATTCTATAATGGGCCACTAACGGACTTCTACACAGAGATTGAAATTGGGCATAAGAAATTAGCTCCAAGGACTCCGCAGCATAAAGGAGAAATCAAACAATTAAGGAAGTTGTGAAGACGATGTTTGTTGTGCCCAACTTGCAAGAGAAATATTGGGCTGAAGTAGTCAACACAACTTGTTACACTTAAAATCAGGGCGCTATCAACGTCCACTTGAACAAGACTCCATATGAAATACAAGGGTCTTAAGCATTCTTTTGCACATTTTCATGCTTTTGGTTGTCCATGTTATGTTCATAATAATGGAATATAAAGTAGAATATGTTTTTGCCAAAAGCTGATAAGGGTATTTTCCATGGATATGGATACCCCTCTCACAAGGCACTTAGAGTACTTAACTTGTCTATCTGACTTGTGGAGATAATATGTAATGTTATTTTTTACGAGTCTACTTTAGTGCGCAGGACCATGAAGAACTGGCATAAGATGTTTTCTGAGATCAAGGATGTTGATTGTCAGGTGCACAACGGTAATTTGTTTGGACTAACTAAAATCACTGGATCTATGAACTAATCACTTGTGAACCAGTTTCCTCCATTGGAGCCCAACCAACCGAGATGGCTAGTGATGCAATAGATCTTGCTGAAGCCTTAGGTTCCATATCCCTAAATGAAAGCACACATCAAGGGGGAACCAATGCTGGTGATAATGAAGTTGATTCAACTAACATAATTCCAGAAGAAGATCTGGAATTGATAACTGGTGAAGTGCATATCAAGGAAACAATCAGCACAAACAAACCAGGATTGGAGACACCAGTTCCAGATAATATGCAACTTGTGGAGCAACCAATCATGGAAGATCTTATAGAAAGCTCACACAAATTGGAGGATTTTAACCTATTGGATGTTCCAATCAAAGCACCAGAAGAGCCTAAAGTTGAAAATCATCCAGTACCAGTTAAAGCCATTAGAGGACCAAAGTGGCTGCGAGATCATCCTCCAATGAACATTATCGATGATGTTAGAAATCTAGTTTGTAGAAGGCTTGGAGCTATGCTCTCGTGTTTTGTTTCACAATCTGAGCATACTAAGATTGGAGAGGCGTTGAAGTATACTGATTGGATCAACGATATGCAGTAAGAACTCTCTGAATTCTTCAGTAACAATGTTTGGTACTTGGTGGATAGGCTAAAACATCAGGTAATTGGCACCAAGTGGGTCTTCAAGAACAAGCATGATAAAAAGGGAACAATTGTGTGAAACAAGGCACAACTTGTTGCCAAAGGATATGCGCAGTGTAAAGGCATTTACTATGAAGAAACCTTTGCCCTTATTGCAAGGTAGGAAGTCATTCGGTTGTTCTTAGATTATGCTGCTCTCCATGAATTCACAGTCTTTCAGATGACCATGAAGAGCACTTTCCTCTATGGACAACTGAACGAGGAGGTTTATGTGGAGCAACCTCCTGGTCTTGGAGAGAGAGAGAGAGAGAGAGAGAGAGAGAAGGTATACAGGTTAAGGAAAGCCTTGTATGGGTTGAAACAAGCTTCTAGAGCTTGGAATGAAACTTTGTCTCAGTTCATGCTAAGAATGGATTTAGGAAAGGAAAGATTGACATAACTCTCTTTCTCATCAAGGAAAAAGAATAATATCCTTCTCGTGAAAATTTATGTGGATAATATCAATTTTGGTTCTAAGATTCTAGTATTATGCAAGAAGTTTGCCCAACTGATTCAGAACAACATTCAAATGAGCATGATGGACAAATTGGCGTGCTTCTTAGGTCTTCAAATTAATGAGCTACCGGAAGGTATCTTTATCAATTAAAAGAAGTACACTAAGGATCTGATAGCCAAGTTTTATCCTGAGAAGACAAAAATTATGAGGATTCTGATGAGTTCTAACACTTAACTGATGCAAGATGAAGATGGTGAGCCAATCAACTTGACTTAATACAGAAGGATCATTGGATCGTTACTCTACCTGACAGCCAGTCGACTAGATATATACTATGGTGTCGGTGTATGTGCTAGATTCCAAGCAAATCCGAAGAAGTCACACCTTGAAACTGCTAAAATAATTGTGAAGTACTTGAAGGGAACGAAGTCTCTTAGCATCTGGTATCCCAAAGATGATGGATTAGATCTAGTGGAATATTCTGATTCAGATCTCGAAGGATGCAGAATTAACCGGAAGAGCACGAGTGGTATTATGCATTTTAGTGGTGAGTTTGGCAGGAAAAATGATTGAATAAGGAGAAAAGTGTTCAAGAGAATAAGAAATCCACAAGAAAAAGTTTTGTTTCGAGTGACGTGTTCCATTCAAGTTGACACAGACGTGTCGACCGATGCACGGAGTTAGAAGCACAATTTTATAATTTAAGTTGGATTTTGGGCCAAAAGTCACTACACATATTTTCCCTATAGTTTCCCACTTGTATATAAACCTTGTATCTAGGTTATTTTCATTATTATGGTTTTATTTTACAATTCAAGCTTTAGAATTAGAGACCTGGATCAACAATTAATTTTTGTACTTTATTTTCTAGTAAGCTTTTTATTAATGTAGTATTATAATTTGATTCAATATTCATATTCTAGAGTTTACACTTTCTAGATGCATGTGTAGATTAAATTGATTCGATCCCCCTTTTTCCGATGGTCTAATTCTCTGGGATTTAATTTATAAAATTTGGTTTAACTAAAGGATCAAGAGAGAATAATTGAATCCAGGTTTATAGTTGTTAATTGAAGGATTGAAAAGAGAAAACTGACAATGAAAAGTGAGAATTAATATAACTGGATTTTGTCTCAAAAAGAAAAAACCAATTGTAGGGTTTAAATCTAATGTTTTCATAACATTGACTGATTTTGTGTAATTGAGACTCAAAATGTAAAATTTACAGATTAGTAATTTAGATTATAATTGCCTAACCTAGGAATTGTAATCACAATATTTGATTTTCCAACTGTTGTAAGTAATTAGATCTTTCGATTTGTTTGTCTATGCATGTCATTTGGAAAAATTGTTTACCATAGGATCTGTGTTTTTATTTTCGAATTGATTCCAAGTTATTTTAATTATTTTTTTATTCAAAACCCCTTTTCAAAATTTATGTGCTTAAACATCAAATTGAAAATTGTGACTAATACATGAAATAGTTTCGTTGTGCTTTACTGCTTTTTCCTGTGGGTTCAACAACCTGAGTTAAAAATTTATTTGCTCACTATTTCTACAATTATCTTGTAGATTTTCTAGTGATCAATCAAGTACCAATTTAATGACTATGATGTCTTGGCCTGAGAAGTGTCAATCTATTGCGACAACAATAGTGCTAAGTCCATAGCAAAGAACTAGGTTCATTGAGTTGTAATAGATTAGAAATTGCTCTATTTGAATGACATCCTTCGAAGAACTAATTCAACCAGTCCCATGGAGAAGCAGATGAGTGCACAATGCCTTGCAGCAAACTCAAAGAAGAGCAAGCCACTCCAAGGACTGAAGTCAGCAATCAAAAAGTTGTTCTTGCATTTGAACAGCAAGAAACCAACCAGACTCTCAAAACTAGTATGTTTACTTGATATATTTCTTTTCCAGCATTATGCTTAAACTAGAAATATCTTCTTATTACCTCACTGTGTTGAGGGGGAAGATTTAATTTTTATTTAGGGCAGACTGTGCTAAAGGGGGTCCCTTAGCAAATTTTTTTATTGGTTTTGACAACATCAAAAAGGGCGAAATTGTTAGGAATTACTTTGTAATTGTCTTCTTTAAATTTATTTTGATGTGTCAAACTAACAAGTTATCAGTTTCATTATATAGAACCAACGGTCTCTATATGTGAGAATAGCTATAACATGGTAAAATCATGTATAGGGTTATCGAGTTGTAATAGGAGCAACATCCACAAGTTTGAGTCTCAAAGTCAGTGACGAAGACATTGTTGATAATCCTTGGAACTAACAAGTTACCAACTGTTGAAGACCTTATAAAAAAAGGACCAAATGACAAGCTTCCATCACCAGAGATGAGAAACCAGTTTCCAATATCCAACAAGAGGAATCTAGCGAGACCAAACAAGTTAGGAGACAAAAAAAGATTAGCCAGTCGTAAGCGTTTAAAGAACAAACTAGAAGACGGTGGATTCTGCAAGTCAGCTTTATTCAGAAACAAAGCCAAGTTTCTTATGAATCTATTAGTTTGAATTCCTAAGGCTGGAAAAAAGTCATTCCGACACAAAGTAGAAATATCTACCTACTATAGTACTTTGTACGGTCTACAACGTAAAAAGCAGATAATGTCAGAACATCCCATTGGATGGTTTTGAATTTATCTCAAAAGGCTAAATCTCTACTCAATGTCTGCGCTTATAAATAGAGAAGAAGGTGCACAAAGATAAGGTTACCGAAACCACTGATCGTTAGGAGCTCTAGATTCAAACTTGAACATACACTTAAGCTCCAAAAGTTTTGTAACTCACCATGTTTCTTTTACACGAAGCTTTTAGCACCTTGCTAAAGCTATTATTGGAGTTCTTACTGGCAGTATTTCATCAAATTAACCAACCTTCAACGTTCTTGGAAGAACTAAACCATCCAACCCTTCCAGCTAGTGGCCATGGACGTGTTCGCACATCAAGTTGAAGAGAGCAAGTTCCTGGTGGACTAGGCGAGACTGCATAAAACTAGTGGGCGGAAGAGCTGCCCGCGACTACGGTAGATCGTGCTACATTTGGCTCCGAACCACTATAAACTTGTGTGACTGAAAAGTGGAAATAGAAAATTTAGCTTCGAACCACTATAAACTTGTGTATCTTTACCTTTTTTGTTTTGATTTCTATTGTTGATTTGAAACCCAACAACTTGCTAAGTTATTGATGTATACTCTGTGAAATTAGCGAAGTAAAGACTTGACTGCAAATAACAAGTTTGATTAACCAGAACTAACCAGAAGCAGTCAGTTTTGAGCTCTAAAAAAGGAATCGATTCGTATATATTTTTTCATTGCGTACATAAATACTCTGATATTGGAACTGACAATATCGTTAATGTAAGAAATTATACAGTTTTTATGATATGTCAAAAACCTCCATTGGCTGGAACTTTTATAGAGCCTGATAAGTAGATATACTTGTAGTTAAGATCAATTAAGCCTAACTTGGTTTAGTTATTGCGAGCTGAGTAAACCAAAGTGGGAAACTGAAGTCGAACTCTAGGTTAGAACAACTCTCAACAAAAGACAAAGATGTTACATGTTTTTAGGACAGTATATTGACAGAATTTGATTAAGTCAGTTTCTGACCGTTGGAAGTGGTTAAGTATCCAATTGTCAGGAAGACAATTGAGGAAGATCTAGATTTAACTAAGATCATCTTAGAGACAGCTTACCCAGGAAGATATACTATGTTGAGAGTGGTGCCCAACTAATATAAAGTCTATTGGGAAAAGAGTCTGACCAAGAGTCACTTTACAAAAAAGTTGGGAAGTAGGCAAGAAATGAACAAACGACTACTTGTTAAGCATGAGAGAGCGTGTTAATGTGCCTAACAGATCTATTCCATAGGCACACTACAAATAACCCCTTGTAGACAAGAGAAACAACTTTCTAAGAACTCATCAATCCAGATTTTCTGATTCCATAGGAGCTGTAGAAAACTCTCGAGCATTCAATCTTCGCGGATCTCTCATCCTAAAAATCTTAAAAGACCCCACGCTTTAACTTTTGAAGAACTCAAGAATCAACCCAAATATTCTATTTTCTAATAAACTTCACAAAACTCTCGAGCATTCAATCTTCTAAGATCTTTCATCCTATAAATCTCGAAAGAACCCATCTTTAAAAGTTCTATTACTTACATGAAATTGAAGCATGAGACCAGTTTGGTTCTACTAGAAAGAAGGTGTTGAAAGATCATCCTTGTTAGGTGATCTGGCCATGAAGTTCATCACAGAGGTGTGGATGAACCCAATGACAGTGTAGCCTATGAGCAAAGGAAGTTGAACTTCTCGTCTATATATGTTTTTAGTTGTAAAACTTGTACAACTTGAATAATGGCTTTTCTTCCTACTGACGGAAGAAGAGTGGACGTAAGGATATTGACATCCCAAACCACTATAATACTTTTGTGGTTAATTTACTGTTTCTTTAATCTTTATTCTTGCTTTAAGGTTTGAAACCTACCTGCTGCCAACTGGTGGAGTATATCTGAAAGTTTCTTAGTATTTGTTCGACCTATTTTAAGGTAAATTAACTTATAACTGAACTTGGGCCCACTCAGTTACACACATGCTTCCACACACTATTTTGATTTGCACATACTCTGATTGGTTAATTGGTTGCATCTCTTTTAGTTAACTATATATTTGGGACCAACAAGTGGTATCAGAGCGGCTGGAATTTTAGTCTAACAACTTTAAGTCACTAAGGACCAAATCAAGTTTTCATATCTATTTTTCCTTAAAGCAAATAGGAACAATTAATAGCAACCAACAAACTTCCCAAATTTGATGTTGAGAATTATGCAAGCTAGAAAAGATGAGTAAAAGCCTATCTGCTAAGTCAACACAATGATGTGGTTAGTCATCACAGATAGACCAATTGAGATAATCAAGGAAAATACAAATCGAACAACTAATGATAAACCATAGTTCATTAGAAAACCAGTAGGTAAAAGAAATCAATTGGAGTATCAAGCTCAGGATATCATCTTCTCCACTATGTATAAAGAAAGGATCAATGACATTGCACATTATGAAACCGCCAAGGAGATATATGGGATCACCTTTAGGAGATGTGCAAAGAATCCAAACAGATAACCCGCAACAAGTTAAAAGTATGTGTAGAAAAGTATGATTTATTTGTTGTGGTTCTAGGTAAAACAATCAAGGAAATGGAAGATCGCTTCAACACAATCATCATAAACTGACCGGGTTTGGAAAGAAATACAAAGTGACTAATATGAATGACAAAATACTATCTCGTATGCCAAAAGATGATTGGTTCATGAAAGCTTAGGCGTTGAAGGAACGCAACCTTGCTACCATGTTAGCAAAATATATGTTAGTATCTTTTTCAGTTTCCAGGAACCACTAGTCGATTGAGCTTTACCACAAGAATCCATATATTATACTCTTTCTTCCGGTATTCTCAACAACCTACGATAATCAAATATGGGTGACTGCGTTAGATCTTCTGTTTGCTAAAATCTTCCACAGGTCTCAAATGCAGGGATGAAGATTTGTGTTTCCTGCACGAACTTTTGTCTCTTGGTTGATCTTATGGATATGTGATGTCTTGGATCATGTATTGACGAGCAGTTAGACGACTCCAGTAGGGTTTCTTATAGGTAGATACTCTAGCAACTGTCGATGCTAGGTTTCAAATCACAACAGTCAAACAACAAGCAATAAAACAGTAATGAACACACAAGATTTATAGTGGTTTGATCTTAAATATCTACGTCCACTCCTCAGTCGTATTGCTGAGAATTTCACTAAAAAGACATTTGAAGTACAAGGAATCGCCGAACACTTGTAGTAGGCGGTGAGCTTTCGAGCCGACCACTACAAAGCTATCCTCCGTTACTTCGATCTCTTCGGTCAGCAGCTACGATCAAGTCAAGGGCACACCTTCGTAGAACTTGTCCTTCACTATAATGGAGGTTTTATAGTTCTCTCCTGAACTTTGTCTGGTTTTGGCAACAGCCCATCGGAGTCGATCCCTTTTCAGAGATGTGACTGCTGTATGCTTCCTAGTATGAAAGTTATCCCAATTATTAGATTCTTGAACAAAGTCAAGGAATCTCTTCAAGATAGTTTCAGATATTCAATGGGGGACACTATGGTTGTTGAGAGCTTTGAATACTTCTCTTTATGAGGGCTCTCAGCTGACTACTCTCTCTTTTACTTTGTTCGCTTTTCAAAGGAATCTCTGTTTGCTTTTTCGATTGTTCAAGTGTTTGAATGAGTGAGTATGAGCAGTAGTCGTCTTCTCTCTGTTGGACTTTTCTTTTATATCTGGAGATTCAAACTTTGAATCTCCAGACCCGTTAGACACAACGGTCTTCTCCGTCCAAAATGGTTACTTGCTTTTTCTTCATTTCCGGCGTGGTACAGTGCCTTTTTACCTACTTCGGGTAAGGCTTTCGTCCTTTGTTGTACCTTCTATCAGAACGGGCATCTTTAGCAAGTGTTTGCTAGGTTTCTCTGCTTAGCATTCTATCAGAGAATGCTGGAAACCTTCTGCTAAGACATTTGACTCTTCTGATTGCTAAGTACTTCTAGCAATCTGTCTTCATAGCCAATCTGCTGACTCCTTAGCAGTTGCTTACTCAACACTTGAGTCTTGGTTCATGATTTGTTATATCTTCTAGCAATCTCTTCCGTAGCAGTGAAGGCTGACTCCTTCAGCATTCTGCTATGTTCATTCTGCTGACTGCTAAGCGAATGCTCCTAGCAGTCTCTTCTTTTCAGCATATGATTGCTAACGCCTTAGCAATCAATCTTCTTAGTACATGACTACTTTCTTCCTTAGCAGTCATTCTTGTCTGCTGACATCTCTTGCAGCTACCATCTGCTGAGAATACTTCTTGCAATCTAATCTATTACAACTCGATATTTTTCCTAAATAGGACAATACACGTGAGTTGCTAGACTATGTTTGACTTCAGCAATAATCGACCAAACTACTAAGGCTTTGATTCAACAAAACCTTTTCCAATTTTGATCTAAGGAGAATTACAACATAATTCCTAACAATTCCCCCCTTTTTGGTGCGATCAAAGCTTACTATCACTTGCTGAATCTAAGAGGAAAGATTTCTGAGTTTACAAGATTTCTAAGTATCAGATCTATTCTAGCAATCTAACTCATTTATCCATCTTAGTTCTAGCAGGATTGGTTTTAATAAAATTCCCCCTCACAAAGTGCTGGGAAATATTTCTTGATTAAACACAAGTAAAAATGCTACTTCGAAATATGCTAGAATCTAGCACCCAAATAATTCAACAAGCATTTTACCAACCAATCAAAAGATATAAGACTCAGCATCCACATGCAATTTTCGTTGAATACACAAAAAGTGTATATCAACTAAGACACAAGAAAAATTCAGAAGTGGACAATGAGAGATTGTCTAAATCTGATCCTGTTTCATATATATGATTGATCATTACAAGTACAATGAAACAAGAAAAGACAAAAACAATGTGTTACAGAAGACTTGATAAAATTTGAAATTTAAGCTTAAGAGTCGGGGGCAGACTTCTTCTTGCTGTATTCATCAACTTCTTGCTGTATTCATCAAATTTGTTCATCATCATCTGCATGAACTTCTCAAGATAGGCTTTGTTGGCTTCTCGTTCAGCCGTCTCTCGCTCCAACTTCTTAGCAAGTTTCTCGTTGTCCATTTTGAGCTTCTTCATTTTCAGTTCTAGCTCTTTCTTTTTTAGATCCTCCACAGCAAGTCTACGCTCTTCCTCAGCAGCAGCAAGTTCCTCTTCTTTCTTCCTTTGCTCTAATTCGGCAAGTCTCCTCTCTTCCCCCTCTTTGAGAGCAGTAAAAAAGGTGGTAGAGAAAGAGTTCACAGTTTGCGTGAGCTTCTGCTGGGACTCAGCGACCTCATCTTTCAGCACATCCATATTAGTCTTCACACCATACACATCAGACTTGATCTCAGCTATGTCAGATCGGACTTCGGAGACGTCGCTCCGCACTTCCTCAACTTCCCTCCCTATCTTAGCGCTTCCATCGCCACTCGTTCATTGATAGCTGATAGAGCATTTTGTACAACAAATTGAACGGCAAAATCCAAATATGAGTGGAAGTCGTAAGAACTTATAGGAGTAGCATCAAAAGAAGATGTTGTGGCTATCGCAAGTTCTCGGCCTCCAGCAGAGTTAGCTCCTTCCATCTCACCATCCACGATGCCATAGGTAGCTAAGTATAGAGTTCCCTCATTAACTAAGCACTTTGCCGCCTCGGCTAGAGGAACTTCTCTTTGAGCAGCTGAGTATCGAGTGTCCACGTGTATTATGAGCTGGGCCGCCTCCTTAGCTTGAGCAATGGCGCTTTGGGCAGCAGAGTATTGAGTTTCCTCATCCATTATTCGCTTTGCTGCCTCCAAGATTTGAACAATCTCAGCAGCTCGTGCCTCCTCTGCTTGAATAGCTCTTACCACTGTATGGATATCGTCCTCCAAGAATAGGATAATCATTTTGTCTGCGGTATCTAGTTGTGTGGCCTCTCGCTCAGCAGCCGCGGCAACCATCCTGGCTAGCAGCCGCTCTTTCTTTACAGCTTCATACTCTGCTTGGCATCTCTTATACTCAACAGCTGCTTTTGCTTGGCGCTTTGATAATTCAATCCTCGCATCAGAATAGCCATCTGGAGCAAATGAAGATTTCGGCAAGGATTTTGGAGTGGAGAACAGCCTATGGGCACGAATGGCTTGAAGCCTTGCAAGCACTTGCTTATCAGAATATTGCTTCATTCCGACCACTTGATCCATCCAGTCATTGTCCCATTTCTCCTCCTTCCTCCAGAAATTCAGACCCTTAGATGTGATCACCAGCATTCGCTCCTCGAAACACAGCTGGTGCATCATATAATCCATCTTCTTCCATCTCCTGAACTCTTCACTCAACAACTTCCCTTCGGGTGTGGTCTCATCAAGCTCAGCATAAAACACATTGGCAATGACTCTTTCAAACTCGGCCAACACAAATTCTTCTATCTCTGAGAGCATAGGAAATAGATCAGAATTTACCTTCTCCTCGAGGTAGACCGGTGCACACCATTGAGCGATCCTTCATAACTTGAATCTCTTTCCTGGTAACCCTTTGAAAGGGACTCGGAGTGTCTCATTGTCGCCTGTTGGGATTTTCCTCAAAAATCTTGCGTCATACACATCCTCGAATTCTCCATCAAAATCGGAGTCAGAAAAGCAAGAAGCTAAGAATCCTGGATCTTGTGCAACAAACCCCTCGAGCCTTGCCTCAGCAGGAGTTTCGGTGCTAGTCCTTGCCTCAGCAGGAATTTTGGTGCTAGGCCTTGCCTCAATAGGAATCTCCGTGCTAGGCCTCGCCTCAACATTTGACACTTCAGCTCTTCAGGAAGTGCTAGTCACTGGCTTGACAACGGTGACATGCAACACTATCTTCACGTTAAATTTTATCAATCCGAGTACTTTTCAATTCGCTCAAGTGAAAATTATTTACTTGTTTGAAGGTTCAATAGATAGGCGAAACATAGTCGTTGGTATTTGTTTAACTAGGCAAAATAGAATGTAATCAAGCATAAAAGTAACAATGCAATAACAAAACATGTAATTAAACTTCAACAAGCCAAAACAATGAGTAACTTGCTTAGGTAGATCAAAATCTCAAGTTCAACAATTAGAAGATAGTGAGTGTTGATTGAATTTCTATTGTTCCAAGTTGAATCAAACTATGTTGTAAACCAAGATTTAATCCCTAGGAGGTTGAGCAATCAACCCTACATTCGCTAGCCACTTGCTACGGAAAACTAGCGGTAGATGACACTAGGAATTGCCAACAGCTACGTTATTAACCCCTAGATCACTCCCAATCGACCGTCAATTATCGCCCTACGACCTAGCCCCGCACATGGATTGGAACTAAAATCGTAAGAATTTATACTTTTCACGACGATTCCGCCCGCGTATTGGCTGCAGCGTTCACATCAACTATCTCTACGGTTGGCTATTACCTACACCTAAGAGATAAGGAATAGGCTCAAGAGCAATTCAATCCCTCAAAGGAAAGTAAACAAGCAAATTTGATATCAACAAATCACAATATCCATTCTACAACACTCACAATTGAATTTAGTTCTTCATACCTTGAATTGAGTACAAATCAATAAGAGAAATGAGAGAATCCATTACAAAATATCAAGGTCTAAGTATGATCTCCTTTGATTGCCTTCCTTGGACTTGATCTATCTTCCTTCCTTCTAGATCCTCACCAAATTGGAAGAATTTAGCTTCAATCTACTTGAATATGGATGGGGAATGGTTTGGAGATGAATCTAGAGAGAACTCTCGTGATGGTTATTGAAAATTTGACCAAAAGTTCTTTAAAAATGCAAAAATCCCTTTTTTATAGACGAGCTCTTAGGGCCTCGGATCGCCCAAGCCACCAATGGCTCACCCGAGCAAGGAGAAAAACTGCCAAAATCCTTGAAATCCCAGTCTGGCTCGACCGAGCCAGACCCGCTCGACCGAGCCTGCTCTCTGTTGGTAGGGCTCGGTCGAGTCTGCAGAGCTTGGCCGAGCGAGCCCTCTGTCCGGCTTGGCTCTGCCGAGCCTACTTCGCTCGGCCGGGCGGCTCCTCCAAACTCCAAAATCCTTCCTTTCGCTCCACTCGGGCTAGCCTAACCTCCTTGGACTCCAAACCCGGCGATTTACCTCCAAAACTCCACCAAAAAATGCTATAATATGCTCAAATCTCGTCTTACAACATTCAAAACACAAAAACACGAAAACACGACAAAAGAACAACGAAAACATATGATATGAGGGTAAAATGAATGCAACATGCACGCTCACACATCAAAATATAGGTCATTTTACACACATATCATGGCTCAACACCTGGACCCTCATCAATGTGAGTCTCCTGCTCAGCATGTGGTCCTGAGCCTGAAGTACCGGCCATCACAACATCTTGCGGCACATCCTCATCAGTACTGCTGTCTCCACCTTGCGCATCAGTAGAATCCCTTATCAAGACTCCTCCTTGGCCATGAGGACGGTCTGGGGCATAAAAAACACCAGCCTCCATCAATTTGTCCAAGTTTTGATCGGTCAAGGCATCGTGTTCGAGCATGATCTCCTCAGCAACCACAGGTGTGGGAATGGGAACATCCTCAACCTTTTTCCCTTTCTCTTTCTTAGCAGTAGCAGCTGCTAGCCTTCTGGCCTCCTCAGCTGCTCGTGCTACCAATGCAGCAGCTTCCCTGGCTGCTAGCTGATCAGCAGCTTTCTTGGCAGTGATCTCCTCAGCAGTCTGTTTTACTTGTTCAAAATTCTGATCTTGCTTCGAATGTGATTCTTTCCATCTCCTTTTTGTACTTCTTTGTCTCCTACTCCTTCCTCTCTGCCTTCCTCTTTAAGTTCTTCTTCCTTACAGCTCGTAATCTCTCTTGAAAAGGTTTAGAAGAGAGGGGGTTTCTTGTGCTTGCTTCTCAGCAGCCTCTTTCTCCGCAGCTTCTTTGTTAGTAGATTTGACAAGCCTTCTGCGTGTCCTCTTCTTTTCTGGTGAAGTCACATTTGTAAGCTTCCTCTTGAGTATGGCGACTGCAAGTTGACCCAAAGCTTGAGCCGGTTTCTCAGCTTGCCTCTTGGCAAATATCTCCTCAATCTGCTCCGCAGGAAGACTTCCCAACTTCTCGATCTCATCAAGATCCTGGAAGCATTTCTCAGTCTCGGTAGCCTTGGTTGCAGCAGCAATCTCCTCAGGGGTTAGAGCAACTGCATGCTCCAATCTTTGGAAAACTAACTCAGATGGATGGGGCTCTTTCAGAGAATTAGGAATCTTGGTGTCAGCGCTTGACTTGCCCTTCAGTATGATTGGTCGGGTAGGATCGATAGGGGGTGGTGTCTTCCTCGTCTGCGGGATGAAGTCTGTAGGAATAAGCTTCTCTCCTCTATCAAGCTTCTTCTTATGGAAGAACATCTCTATGAACTTGCTTATTTTTAACCCAAAATTCACGTTGGAGGTAAATACACCCTCCTCCTTGATTTTAAGGTTCTTCTTGGCGTGCTCCAACCACCGCCCATAGAAGAATTTCGCCCAGTTACCTTTGATTCCGTCAACTAATGCCATCATAACAACATATTTCTTCGCCGAAAGTTTAGAATATGAACCAGCATCACACTAAAACATCTTGATTACCAGCTCAACAAGGAGCTTGAAATCATCCTTGAATTGGTTAATTGGGGTCGCCACCTTGAATGTGATCGGCTTCTCTTTCTGGTCTTTTATCAATTCTGGCTTCTTCCATTGCTTCCATCTTTTCTCTATTTCCTCTAGATCATTGACCTTGTAAGTAGCAATATGCTCGCCGGCGTTGGGAAGCTTAAACTTAGCGGCAAGAATTGCAGCATTCACTTCCAAAATTGTGCCAAACACCAAAGTCTTGAAGGACTTCTGGTTGTCCTCAGCTACAACGGCTCGCGCGTAGAATTCAGAAACCATATGCGGGTGGAACCAAAGTGGTTCTGCTGACAAGTATTGAACTACCCCTGCCTTGACCAGGGTTTCCATTATCCATTCAGGAATCTGAAGCGCAACAAGAGGAGTGTAGAGTATGCGGTCTTTCATAATTTGCGCAGCGCGCCTCTGATTATTTGACAGACTGGATTTCTCCTTCTTCCTGGCTAGTGTAACCAGTTGGCCGTACGGGATATCATCTTCCACGTCCTCCTTCTTGACTATCCCGGTGAACACAGGTGCCCACCTTTCATGGAGGGTCACATCAACAGTGAGGGAATGGATGGGGATTCTGGATTCAGTAGAGGAATCGGAGATATCGGAGTGTGTAGGAGATTCAAATTGTTGAGGAGATTCAGGATTAGCAGACATTTTTGAGGAATTGAAAGAAAATTTCAGAGAGAGAGCTTGGGGATTTAAGAGAGAACGAAGGCTAGGGATTCAAATATCAAGATTTCAGAAGGTTTGTAAAAGTGACGAAGTATGGTTAATATACCTTCTGAGTGCTAGATCAGATGGTTGGGGGAGCACCGCTTCAGATTTAATTGACGGTGCAGGATTTACGAGACTCTTCATATGGTAACCCATGCCCCAAAACGCTCGAGTGCTTATGATGTGTCGACTCCTGATTTGGCGCAGCCAATAGCACGCATTAAATGTAGCGTGTCAGACACATCAATTCAAATTCAAATCCTTCCCGCTTTGACTTCTAGGAGAGTCGGAGATTGTTGAGAGCTTGGACTCAGCAATCTGCTAGCTTAGAAATCTTTAGCACTCAAATGGTTTGCTGAGAGCTTGGACTCAGCATCCGGATCCTAGCATCCACATTCTAGCATCCAAAAATCTAGCATCCATTTGAAATATCATAGCATTCTCATATTGTCTACTGAGAGCTTGGACTCAGCAAACATTTCTTAGCAACCGTCTGTTCTACTCACAAACAACTATAGCATAACATTCCGAGTAAATGTTGAGAGCTCGGACTTAGCATTCAGCCTCTAGTAGACGTCTGAACCACTTGCTATAATAATATACTCTTTAGAAATTACTGAGAGCATGGACTCAACATTATTCTGCTCTGAACCACTTGTTGCGAGAAAACCACTTAGGATCTGCCGAGAGCTAGGACTTAGCATCCAATTGGTTAGCAACAATATCACAGCAACAAGAATCAACAACTAAAAAATGTAAGCTAAGATACGTTTCTCTCATTCTTCTTTGAGGATTCCAAGAAATCCAGAAACAATGAGAATTAAAACTTATTCATCCATAGCATCTTCTAGCTCCATGAGGCCTAACTTTAGACATAACTCTTTGAATCGGGCCTCAGCAAGCGGCTTCGTGAAGATATCTGCTAGCTGATCTTCAGTGCATATGTATTGAACATCAATATCTTTCTTCTCCTGATGATCTCTAATAAAGTGATGTCGGATATCAATATGCTTCATCCTTGAATGATGAACGGGGTTCTTCGTTATGCACATAACACTATTGTTGTCACAATAGATCGGCACACATTCAGGAGGAATGTCATAATCTAGCAATTGCTGCCGAATCCACAAGACTTGAGTATTCAGCTTCAGTAGTAGACGTAGCCATTGAGTGCTGCTTCTTGCTATACCAACTAATTAGCTTATGTCCTAGGAATTGGCATGTCCCGCTGGTGCTCTTCCGATCAATCTTGCATCCCCCGAAGTCTGAATTGGAATATCCACTGAGTTCAATTCCATCATTCCTTGGGTACCAAATTCCTAGACCCTCGGTACACTTGAGGTATCGGGTAATCCTCTTAGCAACATCCCAATGTGACTTTTTTGAATTTGCTTGATATCTCGCGCATACACCGACAGAGTAAGAAATATCTGGTCTGCTAGCTGTTAAGTAAAGCAAAGATCTGATGATATCTCTATATAATGTAGGACTCACAGGTTCTCCTCCTTCATCAAGGCTTATCTGGAAGCTTGTGCTTATTGGAATCCTTAAGCTCTTCGTCTTTTCAGGACAATACATAGCAATCGGATCACGAGTGTACTTCCTCTGGTGAATGAAGATTCCATCACTTGATTGCTGGACTTGCAATCCGAGAAAGTAGGACATATTTCCCATCATACTCATTTGGAAGTTACTTTGCATCAACTCTGAAAACTTATCACATAAGCTTTGATTCTTAGAGCCAAAGATAATGTCATCGACATATATCTGCACAAGTAAGATACTTCCTTCATCCTTGATGCGAAAGAGAGTCCGATCGATTTTCCGTTTCTTGAAACCATTGTCTAGCAAAAACTTTGACAATGTTCCATACCATGCCCTCGGTGCCTGCTTCAAACCATATAAGGCTTTCCTTAGCCTATAAACTTGGTTTTCTTGTTCGAAGCCTGGTGGTTGCTCAACGTACACCTCTTCCTTGAGCTCACCATTCAGAAAGACACTCTTCACGTCCATCTGCATCACAGAGAACTCATGATGTGCAGCATATGCGAGGAACAATCTTATTGCTTCCAATCGGGCGACTGGAGCAAACGTCTCATCGTAATCAATTCATTCGCATTGTCTATTGATAAGCTCGTTATTTCACTCACTTATCTATATTATTTTTATATTAATTTATGTAGTTTTATTGAGTTTATATATATATTTTATGCATGATGTCAATATTGGGTGGTTTTAGGTGTGTTTTGATGTTTATGCATGTTTTTAGGCCTAAACTCATGAGAAAACCGTTCCGGAAGCAGTGACGTGTAAGAGTAGCAGTGAAGAGTTTTTCCACAAGAGGAATTCGGGCTATTGGCGCATGGCAATGGATGATGCTTTGAGTTAGCTCTCCAACGCAACTGGAATCGGGTAGATCGGAGTTCGGATGAAGAAGTTATGGCCAAAACTGTGAGACCGCGCAGATGAGGCAACAGGAGTCAAGCGCTCGACGAAGAAGATCGACGAAGCAAAGGCCGCGTCGATCGCTGCCAATGCTCGTCGATCAACGAAGATGTCCAGGAGCAGCGATCGATGCCATATAGCCACGGTCGACGAGCAAGCGGGAAACCTGATCTAGATCTGATTTGGAGATTATTGCATATCTTTAGTCCTAGATTTGATATGATACACCTCTACCTCTAT
>JAPKLW010003389.1:7281-22053 GCA_026898455.1 Plectranthus barbatus
ATTATTATTATTATTATTATTATTATTATTATTATTATTATTATTATCTAAAGTAATTATGACAACTGTCGGTATGATCTGAAATGATAGATACATTTGCATCGATATTAATACTAATAATATAAACATATAAAATATGCAAACATTTGAAGATAGATACGCATGCCCACTCAACATGCCTATCCATTTATGCCTTTTCTTTTCATTTACTATTTCTTTGTCGTATGATCACTATATATATATATATATATAGAGATATGAGATCATATAATAATAAATAAATATTTTCAAAATAAGAATGAATCTCATCCATTAGATCTAATTAAATTTATGATTGATATTTAATCAAGCAATAATTAAAACACAATCAAGCAACAACTAAAACACAATCAAGCAACATTATAAACATAATCAAACGGCTTTATCATTTTATCACCGGGGAAATTTTTATCACCGGATCCAATCCCTATAATATATATATATATATATATATATATATATATATATATATAATACTTTTTCTTCCAAAACATCATATCAACATGAATCTTATTTTGTTTATTAAAATATATTCAAGAAAATGATAATTATGCTACTTTCACTTAAAAATATTAAATCTTTTATAATTTTATAGGTTAACTTATTTTAAAATATACAAGTATAATTTTTACTATTTAAATTATATTAGTTTTGTAAATTGGAATCCTATCATAATAAGTTGAGAAGGTTTTCCATAAGACCGTCTCACAAATCTTATTTTATAATTTAAATTTTAATAATAAAATGCATTATTTAATATTTTGTGAATATATCATTATTAATAGCATCATGTATAAGAATTGTCTTTTAAACTAAAATCGAAAACTTATCTCATAGGAGTTCTCTAATAAGTTTAGTATTTGCTTTATTTATTTTCATTATTAAATATATCTATCTATATAATTCAATCTAGAAACAATAATTTATAGTATATATTTAAGATTCAGTGGATAAAAATAAATCATGTTTTCTATTCAAAGTGTGAAATATGGAATTTTGGTGAGCGGATGGGTGCTGAGTTGTCACAAGTTTCATTTTGAAGGCATTATTAGTCATCAAAAAGCTAGATAAACTTGAAAGCTTATCACTTTAATTTTATATTAAATAATTTACAAATTCGATTAATGTTGGTCCCGAAATTAGAGAAATATAATGTGCAGCGGAAGTAATTTTGAATTGCACTCGTTCTCCGAAATTAACTGGAACTCAGTTTCAGGTTAATGAAAGTAAGTTTAGCTCATATAGATTTTAAGTAAGTTTTGAGATATACACTTCAATACTTTGATAAGTATTGAAGGTTTCAAAGTAAGCTAGATAAACGTAAGTGCAGAAATGTAAAGTAAGCAAGTAAAATGACGCAAGATATTATAGTGATTCGGACTTAATATCCTACGTCCACTCTTTTGAATTAATCGGGAATCCACTAAGTTTCAGGTTACAAGCCTCCTTACGATCTATGGTCAACCCGTTGAAAACCTCTGTCATCCGGTCTGCTGACGTCACTCACCTAAGAACTCCTTGCAAGCTGACACTTCTTCAGGTTGAAGTGAGGACGCACCCCGCAACCTTCTTCTTGGTAGGTTAGGTGTTTCATCGTTCTTCCCATAACTAAGCTTGGTTGGCAGATGCCCGTGATAATCAGTATCCCAAAGTATAATACTGACTGCTATGAATATAACTTTATAAAATTTATATTCACCAAAGAATAGCTTCAACTTTAAGCTTTAGCCTTGTGGTATAAACACTTGCACGGAATGATTAACTTGAGTTGGAAACTCAAGTCTCGTATTATGCACATGGAATATCAGAGAGTTTGAGTTGGAAAGTTGACAGAGCTTCTGCTTAGCTTCTCGAGAGAGTTCGTAACCTTTTCTGGTTGAGATGTTGAGCTATTTTATAGTGTTTAGGGGGACAACGCAAATAGTCCTATACATGGATTACATTCAAGACTCTAAAAATTTAGTAGTAAAATAAGTTTTGACATATCAAACATCAAATTAGGAGAGAAACTAAAACTTAGTTTCTAAATTTTTCCCCCTTTTTGATATTGTCAAAACTACTTCTAAAGTCAGAAAGAAAAAGGAAGCATGGTGTACTGAGTTTACAAAGGCACTACTCAGCACACGAGTCCTTATTCTGACCTACTCTATTTGATCTTCCCCCTTAATTGGAGGAACATTTCTTGATTAAAACAAATAAAGCGAAAAGTAAGTTTGCTGCTCACACTTGGAAAAGTGAGTTCAGCCAGGTTAAAAACTAAGAAGAGAGGGGGGGAGAGAGAGAGAGAGAATGAGTGATTGTCTAAAGGTCAGTTTCCAAACTTTCATTCATGAATAAGAGTTTACAAGTACAATGAAAGAAGGAAAACTAAGCTTACAAAAGACTAAGTAAGGCATACTCAGTACCAGAAGAATCACAGAGGAGGCGGATCAGATGAAGAAGGTTTTGATCCAGATAATTTAGCAACGAGCTCAGCCAGCATGTTGTACTGCTCTTGCTTCCTTTTCTCTTTGACTTCCTCTCTCCTTCTTGCCTCTTCTTCTCTCTGTCTCCGCTCTTCTTTTTCTTTCTGCCTTGCTTCTTCCCCCTTTTTGACAATGTCAACTAGAGTCGAGACGGTAGACTTGATAGAAGATAATGACTCCGAGGTCTCAGCTTCCTTTTTTATCTTTCTTATCTAGGCGAGCCTTGATCTCCTCAATCTAATGCTGGAAGTGATTCAGCATGACAGTTGTTGGGCCCAAAAATGACTGGGCTGGAAAAGTCCGGTCCAGGCCCACGAGAAACGACAACGGCCCGAAATAATGGATCCAAATGGGCTCAACGGCTTTGAGACAACGACCTCGACTAGGTCCAAGGCCCGACATACGTAATACTAGCTCCAGCGCCCAGTTAAGACCACGACCACCTTTCGCCTCAGGACCACCTGATCATATATCAAACAAGAAGGTCCAACCCTCGTGCACGACCCTAGCAGGCGGTGCCAAACTTGGGAATGCCCTGAAACCAGAAGGAAGTTGAAGGACTATAAGTCAAAGCCACCTCCGCCCTGAAAATCGAAACTACCCCCGAAGATCTCGCATGATCGGTAGTGCTATCCAGTTATGGAGCTTGAAGCGCCCCGACTAACCAACTCCGCGAGAAAGACGCCAACAACCACCACCAACAGCTCCCCCCAAACGTCAGAAAAACCACCGAAAATTGCTAGGGTTGTAACCACCTTCCTTGATCTATAAAAGGGACGTGGATGGCCTATTTTAAGGGAGTTTTTTTCATAGAAAGAGAGGCACGAGCACACGAGAGAACTAGGATTATTTAGTCTTTTATATAAAATTGTATCCACGGCTTGTATCCGACATTCTATTTTAATTATCGTTGGTTATATTTTGTTCTGATTCGTACTAAGTTCCAAGGGTCCCAACTTTATCACAAATCGAACCTCAATAGTTTGGCGCCCACCGTGGGGCCTTTGGAACATAATCTTGTATATTTCGCAGGATGTGGCCGACGAACATGCACAAGAGATAAGCTTCGGTTCTGAAAGTCCACGGGAACAGGCTCCGGAGCCCCGAGCGAATGCACTCCAGAATCTCCTATTAGGGATGGAGCAGAACCGCACACCGCAACTGGCATTGAGCTTCCCACCACCGCATCCGTCTGCCATGAACGACCCTACCGTGGCCCAGCTCATAGGCCAAGTTCGTGACGCACAACAGGTAATCGCCCAAATTAACCTCCAGATGGAGCAAATGACGAGGGCACACCATGAGCTGATTGAAGAGAATTAGCATCTTCGGGCTGAAAGACCCATTGTCGACCCTCAACCCTGGGTCACAGCCCCCGAGAGCTCAACGCGTCGCCCACCGGTGACCTCTCGAAACCTAAACATAGAGTTCGAGCACAACATCAGCGGACGAGGGCAACACGTTCCTCCAAACACTAGAGGAGAGCATTGGACTGGGGCTAGGGAAGAGAGACCTCCCACGTCTGACCCAGCCATGAGTGAGATCCAGAGTCGCCTGAACTACTTTGAGTCTCTCTTGGCTCGCATTCCCGGCATGCCTCCGCCAGAAAGAAACATCGCAAGAGAGAGCTATGCAGACTCACCGTTCGCTCCCGGCATAGCCAATGTGGAGATCTCCACGAGGTTCATTCCACCAAACTTTGTACCGTACGATGAAACCACAGATTCCGAGAATCACATCGCGATCTACAAACAAAAAATGTTCGCAGCGTCAATCCCAGCGGAGGAGCGCGAGGCGTGCATGCATAAGAACTTTGGGTCCAGCCTGACAGGTCCTGCGCTGGAATGGTTCGTAAGCCTGCCGCGAGGGTGTATCTCCACCTTCGCGGAACTCCACCAATTGTTCCGAAGGCAATACCTAAGTAGCAGAAAGCTGGAGAAACACCCGGATGAGCTTTATGCCATCATCCAAAAGCCGTGGGAGCCTTTACAGGAATACGTGGCTCGCTTTAACAAAGAACTAGTCAACATCCCCAACTGCCCCTAGACTACTGCGATCGGGGCTTTCCAAAAGGGGTTGGATGTAGATTCCGACCTCTACAAAGAGCTAACCTTGTATCCTTGTTAGACCCTCGACGACGTACTCAACAAGGCTGAGGCTCGCATCAAATGGGAAGAAGACGAACCGTACCGAATCTCCCGTAGAAGCGCCTTATGCACCCCCAGGCGAGCAACAAGGGACAAAAAATCTGACTCCCGCAACAAAAGGGATACGAGGCCACACCCATACAACCGGGCACCAAGGAGCACCACCCCTTATGTCCCGGACTACACCCTGAGCATTGCGCCCGCCGACCTTGTGAACAACGTACTGAAGCAGATGCTTGGGGCTGTAAGATGGCCACCAAAGATGGCGACCGACCCCGCCTCTCGAGATGCCAAGAAGTTCTGTGAATTCCACAATGACCATGGTCATCGTACGAAGGAGTGCCGGGCACTCCAGATCGAAGTGATAGAACTCCTTAAGAAGGGCCTCCTAATGGAGTATCTGTCCCCGAAGGGCAAGAAAACATGGACCCGCAGGAAGACAAACCCCGGGAAGAAGCCCGACGAAGGTAGGGCACCAACCTCCCCTACTACTAAAAAGACCGTTGATTGCTAAAATTATTAACGACTTAGCATAGCTAACAATATAGCGGCAAATATAATTATCGATCCCACAGGGAAAGAAATGACGAATGTCTTGAGTACTGAACTATAGCTTCTCGGAAAATTGTTTGAGGCAATCAAATTTTGAAAAGGTTTTGGTATCATAAAATTCAGAAACAAACGAGAAACAATTCTTCAATTAAAGAAAAACTATTATCAGAGGGCAATTCGAAGGATTGTTCAGATAAATGCAAGAGTTCAGATTCTAGGGATTTTATTACTATCTTTCCTAACATGCAAAGATAAATTCATCAAATGCCAATTTAATTCCTTGAGAGATGGAAATCAGAAAAATATTGTAAACTTCGTTTTAAGACAATTCACAAAGTAGATTATTGAAATCCTATACCCTTTCGGTCTCAAGAAATAATCAATAACTCCAAAGAACAACAAATGTTTTTCCTATAATCCAATTCCTTCTTCTTAAGACAAGAATAATGAATTATATTGTGAAATTCTTTTCCTGTTAATCAATCATCACCTTTTGAGTCTCAAATTAATTAACTAATAACCTAATTAAGTGGCCAACAAAACTAGGTTTAAATCAAAACACAGAATTCAACAAATCAATCAAGAAAAGGCATTTGAATAAATAACTCTAAAGCATGTATTCAAGATAGATTTTTAACCCTAGAATCTGATTGAGAAATTAGTTCAACATATTCATAATAAAAGAAATCATGAAATGATTAAACCTGAAATAACAATCTTGCATTTAAAACTGAGTCTTGATGAAAGAAATCAATCCCATCAACTGTCTTCAACTTCACAAAATAATAATCCACAATCCTCTGCCTTGGAAATAATACAGAATTCTCCAAATAAACTGTCTAACCCTAAAAACTCGAAATTTAGGTGTTTATATAGTGATACAGATATGCCCAACAAAGTAACAAATCTACAAGGAAAGATAGGCCCAAAATATCTTCAAACTCGCGCCCCTGCAAGATACGTCTCGGCCAAGACAGAGGCCATCTCGGCCGAGATGAAACGGGTCGAAACTCTTTGCCTCAGTCTGCCAAGTATGCGTCTCGACCTTCCATCTCGGCCGTGGAAAGCTTCATCACGGCCGAGATGGAGCTCCCGCGTCGGTCTTCAAGTGGTCGAGGCGAGCTCATCTCGGGGCTGCGTCTCGGCCGAGATACAGCCCATCTCGGCCGAAACAGAGCCAATCGGCCTATTTTCATTCTTCCTCCAGACTTAGCCTATTTCCTGCGAGATTTCACCATCACAACACCAGATAACGCCAAAATACAACCATGCACAAATAATCATGAAAATTACATGTCTTGAACACTAAATGGACAAAAACTCATTGATAAGTTAGCGAAATAACGAACTTATCAACCGTCCACTTCATCACAGGAGGATCGGAAGTGAGCGACATCAATCGTAGCTCCGCCAAGAGAGCTTGCCGAGCCACCAGAAATATAGACGGAATCCCACGCAAGAACCTGGAACACGTTAAACACGTCCGCAAAGTTTTCCAAACCCTTGAGAAATTCAACATGAAGTTGAACCCCGCCAAGTGCGCATTTGGAGTAGCCTCTGGTAAGTTCCTCGGCTACTTGATCACGAAGAGAGGAATCGAGGCAGATCCAAGCTAAATTAAGGCAATTAATCTCCTCCTGCATCCCCGGAATCCTAAGGAGGTTCAGAGGCTGACCGTCCGACTCGCGGCCCTAAGCAGGTTCGTGGCCAAGTACTCCGAGAGAACACAATCGTTCTTCTAGACCCTAAAAAAGGGAAGTAAGTTCGAATGGACCGAGGAGTGCGCCAAGGCATTGGAAGAACTGAAACACTACCTGACCAGTCCCCCGGTCCTGTCCAAGCCAGAGATCGGAGAAACGCTCTTGCTCTACCTATCGGTCTCAGAGAAGGCCGTGGGATCGGTCCTTGTAAGCGAGGAAGGAACCAGGCAACATCCCGTCCATTACGCCAGCAAAGCCCTTCTCGACCCAAAATCCTGGTATACCGCCTTAGAGAAGCTGGCGCTCTCATTAGTCAATTCAGCCCAAAAACTCAAGCCCTACTTCGAATCACACCCCATCAAAGTAGTGACCGCCTACCCCCTTCGAACGGTATTTTCGAAACCAAGCTTGTCCGGTCGTCTACTCAAATAGGCCGCAGAGTTAGGAGGATACGACATCGAGTACGAA
The DNA here is from genome assembly GCA_026898455.1 of Plectranthus barbatus. Taxonomy (NCBI): domain Eukaryota; kingdom Viridiplantae; phylum Streptophyta; class Magnoliopsida; order Lamiales; family Lamiaceae; genus Plectranthus; species Plectranthus barbatus. The sequence continues at coordinate 14,653 of JAPKLW010003389.1, forward strand.
CCAAGAATGGCAATTAAATCGCAAGTACACGCGGACTTTGTGGCGGAATTCACCGGCAATCTCCAAACTCAAGCAGAGAAAGAAGTGGCTCATCTGGGTCGAGAGATTCAGTTCGAAGATCCCTGGATCCTATACGTAGACGGGGCCATCAACATCCATGGCAACGAAGCGGGGCTGCTCCTGACCAGCCCTTGGGGAGAAACCTTCCAAAGGGCCGTACGGTTAGCCTTCGACGTGACTAACAACGAAGCTGAATATGAAGCCCATCTCCGAGGAGCCCTCCTAGCCAAGGAACTAGGGGCTAAGAAGTTGGAAATCTTTAGCGATTCCCAGCTAGTGGTTAACCAAACCAACGGGGAATACCAAGTTAAGGAACCCCGACTACTTTGCTATCACGAAGAGGTCAAGATGCTCAGCGACTCTTTTGATGCCTTTAATGTCAAATATGTAGCACGGGAAGAAAATTGCGTGGCTGATGCCCTGGCCGGCCTAGCCACCGCGCTCCCTACCCCAATCGGAAAGCCGATTCCTGTCACGTGGGTCGAGCAACCAATTGCCACTAACAAGACGGAAGTAGCACCCATAAGTGCAAATCCCGAATCTTCCTGGATGACCCCCATAATTGCATTCATACGGGACAAAACCAAGCCAACCGATAGAAATGAAGCTATAAGGATGGAACGGCAGGCTGCCCGATACTCTATCATCGATGGCACCCGATTCTGAAGGTCCCTTGAGGGGCCCCTTCTCTGGTGCATCGACGAACCTGAAATTACTCAAACCTTACACGAGATACATGAAGGCGATTGTGGTAACCACTCAAGAGGACGATCTCTAGCGCATAAAGTAATATTCGCCGGCTTTTACTGGCCAACCCTACGCCGCGACGCCAGGGAATTTGCCAAAAGATGCGATTGTTGTCAGAGATTCGAAGCCACCTCCCACATTAGCGCAGAACCACTACATGCAACCGTCGCCCCTGACCTTTCATGTCCTTGGGAATGGACATCGTGGGTAAGCTACCTAAAGGGACAACCCAAAAGGAATACATCCTCATAGCTACCGATTACTTCACCAAGTGGGTGGAAGTTGAGGCCCTCTGGAACACGGAAGAGGTAGAAGTCATCAATTTTTTGTGGAAGCACATCTTGTGTAGATTTGGGGTCCCAAAAGAAATACAAACAGATAACGGAGCTCAATTCACGAGCAGTAAGGTCAAAGCATTTTGTGACAAATTCAAAATCAAGCTCGTATTCTCCACTCTAAGGTACCCCGAGGCAAATGGTCTGGCCAAATCAACCAACAAGACTCTTCTCAACACCTTGAAAAAGAAACTGGAAGATCACAAGTCTCGGTGGGTAGAAGAACTGCCTGGGGTCCTCTGGTCCTACCGAACGACCCCACGAACAGCGACCGGGGCTACCCCCTTCTCCCTGGCTTACGGGGAGGAAGCCGTAATCCCCATAGAGACGCAACTGGGAAGTCCAAGAGTAGAATTCTACCAGATGGACAGCAACAATCTCGGCCTCATGGCGAACCGTGAGCTAATTGACAAATTAAGGGAAGATGCTTATACCCATATGACCCAAAGACGACAACAAGTGGAGAAATTCTTCAACAAAAAGCTGCGGTTAAGGACCCTCCTTGAAGGCGACTTGGTACTAAGGAAGGTGTTCTAGAACACCAAGGAGGACAAAGCAGGAAAACTTGCTCTCCAGTCGGAGGGACCATACGTCGTCATCGGAATATCGGGGCGAGGGGCTTATAGCCTCGCAGATCCAGAGGGAAGACCTATATGCAACAACTGGAACATCAAGCACCTAAAGTGATACTACCCATAGTGTCATCCCAGGGTCCTTCGCGAAGGACCCAACATATATGCCCTTCTCTATTTAATTCATGTTACCTTATCCACAATTTGTCATTTCGAATTTGCTTGTGTTTTGATACCATTTGGTCCTGCTTTAAAATACGTACTACTTTGTTATCATCTGTTTCATTTCAATAAATGCTATTTTTCACCTTTATAAGTTCTATTTCTTTCGTCACTTGTCTTGAATCGTTCCGTTCGCACACCACTTTGCATTTCTTTGTTTAATTCTCAATATCGAATACTAACTTGAGCGTCGGAAGGGTGATGCCACGTGCATCGCCCACACTCACGACTCTCTTTTGTTCCACCCATGGCAAACACATCGCAGTAAAAACAAATAAAAGCATAATAAGATGTGCGCCGGAGCGACGACAAACATCTATTCACATAAAAGACCACCCTTCTTCACCTGTCAACAAAAACAACCAAAAGGATTTAACAAACATCCAACACAAAAGATCGTTTAACAAAGTTCAACAGAAAATAAAAGTTAGTTTTTGGAAGGGATTTAGACAGCAGCAGACTTGGAAGGCTCGGTGGAGTCGGGCTGAGGGCCAAGTTGCTACCCGTAATGAAGCTCATCAGCATCAGCGGTTGGGCGAGGAGTCTCCTCAGCAGGGGTCCGGTTAAGCTCTCCCTGGTCATCCACCTTAGGCTTTGGAGATGGCTACTTATGCACAGCACCCTCTTCCGGCTCGTCCAAGAAGCCCAAGTTAAGGTCGGGGTACTTGAGGGCAATTCGACCGCGAACCTCATCGGTCGCCTGCCCCACCATCATCTGCAAAAGCAACAAAGTTCAGCCCAGCACCCAAAAATTAAAATATCCAACAAAAAATATACCTCATAGGTATCACTGAAGTGCTCTGACATGACGATGGCAGAGTAATCGAGTCCCTCTCCCCGCTTGAGCCGGGAAATCTCATCATCAAGGTCCCCCAGCTCCTGCCTGAAGTTAACATATTGGGCTTGAAGCTCTTCTCGTGCCAACCCCAATTGAGCTGTCAATGTACAGATCTCCCCTCGAAGGGAATCTACCTCCGGAGCAACGCGAGCGAACTCCTTCTTCAGCTCGGACGAGCCCTTCCTGGCCTTGTCCAACTCCAGCTGGCACCGACACAGACCTCCTGAGCACCTGCCAACTCCTCCTCCAGCCCTTGGACCTTCTCCGCGAGCTCTCGAACACGAGGACCCTTCATCTTGACCCTGACAAGCTCCTTCACTTAGTCCTCCACGTGGATAACCACCTCCTTGTGGAACTCCAGAAGGTCCATCACACCCTACAACGCAACAATGCTAGCAATAAATAACCAACTTCAAAAGACTGCGGGAGTACAAAGTTAACCCTTACCTCTAAGACCTTCTGATCCTCACTGGCTACCCTATGGAAAGCCTACCCTAGGGATATGTCCGGAGGAACCGCAGAACCGGTAAGCAGCCGCCTCGCCCTCGAGACAAAAGCTTCCACCTCAGCAGCACGACCCTGGAGGAGAGGGGGAGGAGGGGGCTGGACCTTTGATCTGTCAGCCTCCCAATCGTGGGAGTCCTCGTGTGCGCCCACTTTAGCCCTCCTCCTTCTCTCGCGACACTGATCGTGGTCGTCCTCCACCAGAGTCACCACGTGCTCATCCTTCCTACGAGACTCCTCTTGACTGCGAGCGAATGACTGCCTCTCCTTGTGCTCAGTAGCCATCCTTTTGGACGGAGGGGAGCCGGCCCTCCTGCTCCAAGACTATCGCTTCCTCTCCGACTGCCCTGCCTCCGCCTTTGCCCTTTCTTTCACCTTCAGTGCCTCCACGAGTGCAGCCCTGGTTGACTTAACTCCCCTCATCTTTGTCGGCAAATCCTCAATTCTCCCATCTGGATACCATATGCTACTAGCAGAAATACACCACCCCGCCCTGAACTCCTTTCACGAAGTCATGTCTGCCGCGTGTGCCTTGTTCACCCTCCACAGCTCCGCCTTCGTAAGCTTGATTCTCTTCAAACCTACAAAAATGACAATAGTTTGTTAATACTCCGTTCGTTCCCAGACAAAACAAGAGATAGCCTAAGAGGCAAGAACCAACTCAAGGTATCGTGCTCAATCGGAGTAAACTCGGGACTCCGTGCATCCAACTCCAAATGAGAACCATCGACTCCACCACCGTGAAGAATTATCTGGTGCGCCCGTGACCAAGGGAGGCCTTTCACCAGTCCATCGAGTAGCATAATAGTATCCCGATCGGTAAGGGTTAAGGTGGTAAAGATAATGCCACTCACGAACCGAGGGCAGACCGAGTCCTTGATCCATAAAGATCAGGAACGTCCCCACAAGATGACACCAAGTGACCGGCGACAGGTTAAAAGGATACAACCCATAGGAATTCAGCACGTTGCTAAAGAAGGGATGAAGTGGGAAATCCACCCCTTTTCCAAAATAGGTAAATAAAATGCAACAAAATCCCTCGGCGGTGAAAAGCACCGCTCCTCCACCAAAGGAACTCGGTAACCGGGAGGAATCCTTGCCGAATCCGCTAATATCTCCACCAACTGACCCATAGAAACCAAGGAAACCGCATCTCTCACCTGATCCCTCTTCGGTTTTACTTGTTTCCGGATATGGGACCTGACAGACTGTACCGGCGGTTCCCCACCGGAGGAGGATGACACCTCAACTATAGGCTGCCTGGAGGGGGAACCTGTGCCCACATCCTGACCGACCTCTGGCGTACCCCTACGCAGGGACAAAGAACCAACCTCATCTGAGGAGGATGGGTGGACGGAAGAAGATTCATACTTATGAGCCGGAGAACTACTACCCCTATTCTGAGAATCAGACGACGAAGACATCAAAAAAGCACAAACTAAGAACCCTAAAAAGACCAATGCACGAACCCTACTACCAAGACGAACATAAGAGCCGAACTTACAAAGAATAACTTAAGATGATCGCATGGGGTGGAAAGCTACTGACCTTAAGACGGAAAATCAAACGCAGGAAAAGGATTGCAACCGCCGTAGAAAATGCCCGAGAGAAGAAAGAGAAAGCTTGAGTGAATAATAGGGAGGAAGGTGATGTGATGTATTTTTACAGGTGACGGTTCGTCTCCCGAAACTGCTTACGTAATCACCCCTAAAATCCTGCATAATTATGGTTACGCCACTGCGATGTGGCGGAATAAACAAACCGTTCCCGCGCACTATTTTTAAAATATTCAACCTGGGATCCATCCCGCACGATCCGACGAAACATGGATCCTACAAGAGCCTAAACCTCTTTAAGGCCCCTTACCTCCTTGGGGACCCACGGATCCTACAATCTATCCGAAATGACCAAAAACTTCATGCAAAAAGTTCCCCACGGGGATACATAGAGCGCTATACATGAGAGCTTGGCTCCCATAAAGCGGGAGGTCCTACGGGACATCCCCCACCTAACTCGTGGTTCCGGACCCACGAATTGAGCCCGTAAGTCAGTCCCTTGGGGCTGTTTGCACCTCCACATAGAGTTCCCCAAGAGGGATCTTACAATTGTTGAGTTTACCTCTAGGTAACCAACCTTCCAAAGGAGATAAGGATCTTACGAGATCCTCTCCTGGGCTCCTGATGCCTCCTCATGAGGAGCTCGGAACTTCCGCTCTCTAGGCACTTGCATACAAAGGGTATGACCCAACTGTTCGACCTTGGGATCTCTCTAGATCACTCGACCCCAAGCCCGAAGGGGCTATTGTTGGGCCCAAAAATGATTGGGCTGGAAAAGTCCGGTCCAGGCCCACTAGAAACGACAACGGCCCGAAATAGCACATCCAAATGGGCTCAATGGCTTCAAGACAACGACCTCGACTAGGTCCAAGGCCCGACATACGTAATACTAGCTCCAACACCCAATTAAGACCACAAACACCTCCCGCCTCAGGACCACCTGATCATATATCAAACAAGAAGTTCCAACCCTCGTGCACGACCCTAGCAGGCGGTGCCAAACTTGGGAATGCGCTGAAACCAGAAGGAAGTTGAAGGACTATAAGTCAAAGCCACCTCCGCCCTGAAAATCAGAACTACCCCCGAAGATCTCGCATGACCGGTAGTGCTCTCCCGTTATGGAGCTCGAAGCGCCCTGACTAACCAACTCCGCTAGAAAGATGCCAACAGCCACCACCAACGGCTCTCCCCAAACGTCAGAACAACCACCAAAAATCGCTAGGCTTGTAACCACCTCCCTTGATCTATAAAAGGGACGTTGATGGCCTATTTTTAAGGGAGTCTTTTTCATAGAAAGAGAGGCACGAGCACACGAGAGCATTAGGATTATTTAGTCTTTTATATAAAATTGTATCCACGGCTTGTATCCAGTATTCTATTTTAATTATCGTTGGTTATATTTTGTTCCGATTCGTACTAAGTTCCAAAGGTTCCCAACTTCATCACAAATCAAACCTCAACAACAGCGATTACAACTTTAGAAGTAGTTTGGAGAGCAGAACCAGACATCTCCGTTAGGAACCACCACCAATTGCCTGGCTCTCTCCTTCTCCTACCTTATATGCTCATCTTCTTCCTTCATTTTTAGCTTTGCTTCCTCCTGCTGCCTGATGAGTTCTTCTTCTTCCCTCTACTTCTACAAGTCAGCTTCCCGCTGCAGCCTTGCAAGTTCTTCTTCCTTTTGCTTTCGCTCAGCCTCCTGCAACTGCCTTGCAAGCTCTTCTTGTTCTTTCTGCTTGAGATCAACTTGATGAGCCTCAATATTCCTCAGACTCAACCTCTGAACACTTATAAGATTGGCAGTTCGGGCTAGATGGACGTCATTGGAGGTTATGAGATTTATCAGTTTGGCTGCTCGCTCTGTAGTGGATGATAAAGTGAGTGTTGTAGACAAAGCGACAACTTGTTCCAGATCCTTGGTCTCCTCTTCAAAAGTATGCAGCTCCACCTTAGCCTGCTCAAGCTCAGCCTCAATCCTCCGGTCCTACTCAGTCAGCTTGTTGATCGCTAAATTATTTAACAGCGACTTAGCAAAGCTAATAATATAGCGGCAAATGAAAATTATCGATCCCACAGGGAATGAAACGACAAAAAATCCTAAATACTAAATCAGGCGTTCTTAAAATACTAGTTAGGAAAATCAAAGTTTTGGGGTTTTGGTGGTTTTACAAATCATAATCCTTGAGAATAAAAAGTAAACAGTAATTTAAAATACTTTGGTTGAAAACGGTTATGAGAAATACAGATTCTAGGAATATCTCCTTATCAAGCATGACATGGATGAATGAATTGATTATTTCCCAATTTTAATCCCTCTTCGTAGTGAAACATCGGAAAAGTATTACGAACTTCTTTGTTGGACAATTCGTAAAGTAGATTAATCAATTACCTATCTCCGCTCGGTCTCAAGATAAATTAATTAACTCCAAAGATCTACAGATTTATCTCTACAATCAATCTCCTTCAGTTACGACAAGAAATCAGATTATATTGTGAAAATCTCTTTTGATTGAAAACTATTACAGTTACGTCTCAAGTAATCAACTAGTTAATCCTAAGATGTGGCC
>JAPKLW010003389.1:22063-43098 GCA_026898455.1 Plectranthus barbatus
GATTTCACAAACTACGAAGGGAAAGGGAAAATAATTCAATTAATCAGACATGCACACAATGATAATTCGAACCCTAGAATCTGAGGAAGAGATTAGTTACACATATTCGGAATAATATTCATCATAGAAGAATAAAACCTGAATTGCATAAAAATCAGAATCCGAAAATAACTCCACAGAACTCTGTCTTCAAACATAAACTTCAAAAAACCTTTGGGAATCTCTAATCGATCTTCAATATTAAATCTTGTAACTATTCTAATGTCTTCTCCTTTAAAAAACGAATTTACATGGATTTATATAATAGTGGAGAATGTATCATGCAATATCTAGGTGTAGATATGTCTTTATCTTCAAAACAGATGCCAACTAGGAAACCCGAACTCACATCGATTGTGGAAGATTGGCATCAATCGATGCTGGTGAAGTACCCTCATCCATCGACGTGGTATGGCGTCGATCGACGTGGTTGCTGCCTCCGTCGATCTTCTATTTTCTTCCTTCGTTGATCGCTCCTTCTTCAATTTCTTCGTCGATCGACGAGACATCCTCGTCGATCGACGTGAACCTGAAATTGGAAATCCGACTCTTCTCTGTTTGTGACTAAAAACCTACAAGATTCATCAAACACAACATTACGGGTACAAAAGCCAATTCATGCACAAAAACAAGTACAAAAACAATCTTTACACCACACAATTAGTCAAAGAACAACCAGATAAGTTGGTGAAAATCCTAACTTATCACTTCTCCACCTTATTTCTTCTTGCAGCAAGAATTTTGCGATATGCCTCCGGAGTTGGCTTTGATGTTGACGCCTCCTCTATCTCAGCATGAAGAGAGGATTTAGAAAAGATTGATTGTACCTGAGTTATTGGGATGGTAGAGATAGGAGCTTCCAGCATGAATAGATAATCGAAAGGGGCCAGCCTGTGAGCATCCAAATTGAAATCGTGCTAATCATAAGTTTCGGCTCTGTAAGTTTTGATGGCCAACAGCCTCATCCGTACTTCCCCTTATTCATTTGCCTCGGCTCTGCCTGGGCACTCCACTCCTTAGCCCAAATCTCTTCTGACCTCCAGTAAGTGAGGCCCAACCTAGCTTTCATGATTAGGAGATCTTCATTGTTGAGCTCATGCATTGCCAAGTCGAACCTCCTCCACTTTTGGAACTCCTGCCTCAGCACCTTGTAGGCCTCCATATCTTTAGTGAGTAGGTTGGGATAGAGCAAGTTTATCTCTTCAGTTACCCTCCGCTCTATCCTCTGAGAAATCTCTGCAGCTCAGGGGATCAACTTAGCATCCCGTACCTCAGTCCTTCTTATTGGTGGACACCATCTCTTAATGTGTTCAGTAGAAGATCTTGGATGCGGTAACCCACTCAATGGAACTCTATACTCCAGGAACTGACTGGGCTTGTAAGTGTGATCCTTCACTCTTTCATCCCAGGGATGCGGCCTCTACACGCCATGCATACCCCTTTTGTAGTAAAATTTCTCAGTCATCCTAAGAGGACTCTGGTCATATCTTTGTCGGAGGAGTTCAGGGAGTCATCAGAAGATATCTCCATGGCACCATCACCTCCCTGACCTCCATGAGAACTCTCAGCTTGAGTGGAGGTTTCCCCTCGCACAACCTCCACACCCTTCTCTTACTCCTTCTCCTGCTCCGCCAGTTTATCCGGGGTGGTCGCCCGCACAATCTCAATCTGCTTCTCTTGGTCCTCAACCACCTCTCGAGCAATCTCGAGAACAATCCCCTCAGCATGCACCACAACATCTTTTTCTGGTACTTCAGGGGCATGTTGAGTCTCCTCCTTGGTTTCTTTCTCCTTCTCCACTCCTTCCGCGGTTTTATTGGGTCGGTCGCCTGGTTTACTAGCTCTTTCTCCACCAGAACTTCCACCTCGGGTTGCTCAAGCTACTCAAATTGCCTCTCCGGGTGTTGGTTAGCACCCTGAGCTTCCTTGTAGAGCTCTTCGAAAGTCCTTTCCTCAGGAGTATAAGATAAAAAATGAATATTTATCTCCTGAGAAATCTCCACCTCAAGCTCCCAGAAGGTCAGCTTCAGCCGGGCAGATGAGTCAGTTTGTTTGCCCTTGTGCTTGCTACCATCCTCTGCTTTCTCCTTACCCTTCCCAACAACAACCTCCGCCTCTGCTTTCTCCCTCAACTCCTCCTCCATTCAAGCCTTCTTACTACCCCTCTCCACAACCTACTTCTCTCCTTCCCTCTTCTTCCTCGTGAGAGGTCGAACAACCTCAGTTCGAGGTTTCTTTGAAATGTCGATAATAATTCGCCCCTCAAATGGAACTGACTGTTGTCCAGGTCGGTCTTTAGAAAACTTCTTCTTCAGCCTCCTCCTCTTTGGCTTGGTTGGATCCTCCTTAAGATTAGTCAGTGGTGGGAGGTCTTCCATGGTTCTGCAAGCTCTCCTCCTGCTGAGCTGCAATCTCTTCTTCCTCCTCATCACCTTCTTCTTCACCACCCTCCTGCTCATTTCCACCTTCCTCATCATCACCATCTTCCTCTGATGAACTTGGCTCCCATACCACTAACTTGGTGGGAATGAAGTGTTGGTCCCCGATCAGAGTGTTTTGTATGCAGCGGAAGTATTAAATTAATCTTGCACTTATCTAGCTAAGGTCTCGACTTAGCAAGTGTTTATCAAATGTGTTTTAGCTCGAATATTTGTTAATCCAATATTGCAGTTTATACTACAACACTTGATGTGTTGAGTTTCAAATATATATGTGCAGAATATAACAATATAAAGCAGTAAAGGACACAAGGATTTTATAGTGGTTCGAACAACTGTTCTGCGTCCACTCTTTAGTCCTCCGACTGAAAATTCACTAGAAGAATGAGTACAAGGCCAGGTCTGATCTCTAACGTTGAGAAGCTCCTCCGTCTGGTCAGTGCGCACCTTCAAGCACCTCAATCTCCAATCTTCAACCGGTGTCGCTCTATAGAGTGAGGGAAAACCTCCCTTATCCTTGGACGTCGACTGCTGGGAGTTTTATAGTTCTTCCCGAAACCTATCCTTGTGTTGGTGTTGCCCGTAAGAATCACATTTGCACGACAATCGTAACTGCTAGATTCTTTCCAGAGTAGAAAGAATCCCCTTGGAAGCTTAACTTCGTAGATCTCGAGCTTTAGAGATGAAAGCTTATGAAAAGCTCCAGTCAAGAACTTAGCTCGGATGTGCTCGCGTAATGTAGATAATTTATTTAATCTCTTTTTGTTATCTTCAAGTGTAGAACTTCGCGAACCTTAGAATCAAATAAGGATGACACCTATTTATAGGTGAGGATTCAAACGACTGTTTGAATCCTATCCGTTAGACTCAAAGGCATTGCTAGCCTATCTGCGTTCTTTTTTTTTTTTTTGCAGTGGACAGAGACTCTTCAAGTCTCCTCGTCTCTGATTGGCATAGCTAGGAATGTCAATCGGGCTAACCCATCGGGTTTCGGGCTAATCCTATCGGGTTGCGGGCTATTCGGTCCGGGTTGAATCTGGCTAAATTTTTGTCGGGCTAAATATTCTTGAACCTAATCCTAACCCACCAATTTTCGGGCTGGCCCGTCGGGTTCGCAAGATTTACGAGTTTATTTTTATAAAGATTTTATTAAAATATTTGAACAACCCCTAAAACAAAATAAATAGGAAAATGATGAACCAACATAAATAAAAGGCATCTAACAACAATATCTTTGCAAAAAAATAGTGATATCATAGTTTGAAATGAAAAAAAATCAATCCTTATATACCAACTAATGTAAGTAATAGAAGTATATTTTTCAACATATAAAATGATAAAATAGGGATTATAAAATTAAATGTAGCTTTCACTTGGGTGAACATAACAACAAGAGGCTATATATGCTTGAAAGAAATAAATGAGTAAGTGCACTAATTAGAAGAATGATCTTTGAAAGAGGAAAAAATGAGGGATTTTTTTATTTGAGGGTAACGGACTACGTCACTAGGAGAGATAGATGATATTTTGTGTGACGGAAAATTAAGTCTAGGGAATTAGGTATATAATTAATGGGTATAGTAGGATATAAATAATGTTAGAAATAATAAATAATAAATTATTATATATATATATTATTAAATATTGTCGGACCTATGGGCCGACCCGCAACCCACCGGGCTCAGCCCATTTGGGCTGCCAACCCATCGGGTTCAACCTGTTCGGTTAAAAATAATTTTGTGTTGGAAATTTTTTACCCTAACCCGCATTTTAGCCCACCGGTTTCGGGCTGACCCATTGATTTCAGGCTTTATTGACATCCCTAGGCATAGCGTCTATCTGTAGTCATCTCTGTCAGAACGAATCTTTTGGTGTAGCTCTGAAACCTCCTTTGTGCATCATGATTATTCTATCCTCTGATTGGTCGGGTTTCCTTGTGATTCGCGATTCGTCTGATCTTCAACTTTGTATCTTTTCTTGATTGCTGTTTGTTGTTTGCTGGCTTCTAGCACGCGGGTGGCTTCTCCGCAATTTGAGCTAAGACCTTTGGATTCTACTGGAGTTATTCCTTCAGCATTCTTGTAATGTTCCTCCGCATTGCTGGCTCTTTCTTCTTTTCGCAATCTTCAGCAATTCATCAAGTCTGCTGACTCCTTCACCAACCTTGATTCTTCTTCTTTCTAATTCTATTACAACTCGAGTATGAATTCCTATACAGAACTTTTACAATTGACTCGATACTGAGTTGCTAGAGCTTTGATGCACCAAAACATGTTATCCCAAGACTATGAATCAATTACAATCAAAAGGGTTTTTATAATATCTAACAATATTCCTAACAATTTCCCCCTTTTTGGTGCGATCAAAGCCTCTATCTAAAGCTTTAACTTTTACTGATCATGGGAAAGCTGATTACTGAGATTACAAAGATTTTCCTATCAAGTCTATTCTCAGCATCTCAACTCCCGTAGACTCAGTATTGTTCCTAAACATTCCCCCTTAAAATATCAAGGGTATTGCTTGATTATTCAACTATTTTCATCTAGTAAATGGCCTCAATATCTTTCATCAGATCAGCACATAACACATTCACACATAATTTCATCAAGCAATCATAGGAATATTTCACACACATCACATCCACGTAGTTTGCTGATTACACTAAATGTGTAACTTCAGCTAATTCAATCAGATCAGCGTTGGACAATGAGATGTTGTCTTCAACCTAGGTTAGTTTCCATTCAAAATATCATGTTCAGTAGTACATGAAAAACATACCCAAATCAAAAATAAAAGTTTCAAGTTTTTCTACCAGGAGATTCATAGAGTTAAGAGAGATGTTACTTTTAGTTGTTGAAGAGTCTAAATCAGCAGCATGTTTGGAACTTGAAGAACCGACAATGAGCTTCTTCACATTCTTGAGTGCTTCCATCGTCATCTTCATAAAGTTGTCCAGATCAACTTCTCTTTCTTGTCTTCTGATTCTCTCTTTCTCTTCAATTCTTCTCTGTTCTTCTCTCTCCTCCTCCTCGCGTTGTCTCCTTAACTCTTCTTCATGTCATCTTCGAGCCTCAAAGCGACGAAATTTGTCTTCTTGCTCTTTTAACCTTTCTGCTTCTTCTGCTAACCTCTTCTCTTCCCCCTCTTTGATCGCAACAAGAATTCCGGTGGAGAAGGTCTCAAAGTTGTCTTGTTGAGCAGCAAGTATTTCGTCTTTTGCTCCAGACATCTGGTTGGTAACTTCATTGCGCACGATTGGTACCATTTGCTCTTCTATGCTCCATCCTACCATTGTATGGATAAACTGCTGGAGGTCCCTCTGATAGGTACTAGAGCTCAGGGGCTCAATTGTCATAATTTGGGGTTCCTCCGATAGCACTATTTGATTCTCGGTCGAAGGCATAGGGATAGCGGTAGCTAATCTTGGAGTAGAAGTGGATGGTTGATCAACAGGAGTTGTTGCAGTAGGTGCACTCTCCCTTCTTTCTTCTTCAGCTTCAATAATAGGGGAGGGTAGCCTAACACTCTGCATTCTGGAAGATTTGTTGGCAAGTTGAGTAAGAATTTTTTCCTTGAATTCCAACATTCTCCTCCTATCCTCTTCTCCCTTTCGTGCGGATTGTTCTTCGGCTAATTTTTTCTTCAATTCCTCACCTGCGGCCATCTGTCGTCTAGTGGCAGGAGATTTAAATTGCTGAACGAATGGTGGAGAGTCTTCAATAGCATATTTGGATGGTGGCACTGAGCGATCTCCAGAGGCTACTCTGTGAGCCTTGATCTTCTGTAGCCTTGCAGCAACTTGCTTCTCCGTATACTGTTGCTTGGATGTCTGATCCATCCAATCGTCTGCCCATTCTTCTTCACTCCTCCAGTAGTTGAGACCAATCCTGGCCATCATAATTGAGCGGTCCTCATAATGCAGTTCGTGAGTGGCATAATCAAAGAATCGCCATCTCTTGAACTCTGTTCTCAACCAATCTTGATCGGACGACTCGCCTTGTAGTTCAGCAGGATATGAATTCTCGACTTCTGCGGCAGCTTGAACTTCTATAAATGTACAAATTTCTTTTGCCCAGGAGATGATATCGTCGTTCTCCTCATCTCTCACTGTGACAGGAAGGCACCACTTTGCAATCCTCTTTGCCTTGTAGTTCCTGTCGGGTAGTCCTTCCATGGGCACTCGTAGAGTTTCTTCTCGGAATACAGATTCTCCATCTGTGATAGTTCCTGCATCTTCTTCATCATTAGAGCGAGGAGTATCACTGAAAGATATACTTGAAACTTCTGGAGAGCTGGGAATCAAAATGTATTGTTGCCCGATGGATTCAATGGTTCTTTTGAGCACACTTTTAGTATTTGCGGCATTATTCCATCCTGGAACTGTTGATGGTTCAATCCCTAATCCGCGTAGATATTGTTCATTCTATGCTTGCACGCTTGCAGTGAGCTCTACTTGTAGTCGTGCTATTGTTTCGACATCCATTGAGGTAGTTGTTACTTCTTGTGCATTCATCTCTTCAGCAGTTGGTGCCTCAGCTTCTGCTCCTTCATTTGCTGTGATGATCTGCTGAATATTGCCTAGTATAGCTGCCTCTTGGTGTTGTGAACCATTATCCTATTTGCTTTCCCTAAGGCTAGCATTCTCCTTCTCTGCTACTTTATCTCCTAAATGTGCAATCGGGATCTGGTCTGACTCTTGTACAAGATCGGTTTCTGTCATAATTGTAACAATCTGGCTTTCTTCTTGCGCAACTAGTTGTTCTGTTTCTTGACTCTTTTCAACAACAGTGCTGCCTCCTTCTTGCACAACAGTCTGTATCAACCTTATTTCAGAAACTTCTTCAGCTATTATGCTTCCCCCTTGACTGGTGGCGGGCTGAATTGCTATCACGTCAGAACTCATTTCTCCTTGTGCTGGAGTCTGCAATCTTCTTGATTCCTTAACAGCTTCTTTCATCTATCTTTTCTCAAGATCAACAGCTGATTCGACATCCTCAGCAAATGTGACCTTGCATTTCCTTTTTTCGGCTTGTGCCTTCTCAATAGCCCTTCGAGTAATACGACCGGTTTCTTCTCCAGCTTGAATCTTGGCATTGCGCTCTTTGTAGCTTTCCATGACTTCTTCATAGCGAGAATCTCTCTCATCAAGAGTCATCTGCAATCTGAACTTGTCATAATCTCTCTGTTCACGAGACTTCTGGAGCGCTCTCTGTCATCGCCTCTTTTTTCGTGATTCCTCCTCACCAAAAAATTCAAGTCTTCTTTTTGTAGTCGTATCTGTGGTTTCGGTCGCTGTATCCTTGATGACATCTGGAATATGTAGAGAAGTATCTACCTCTGGCACTGTGATTTTAATGGTTGCTCCTTGCAATATGCCTTGCTTGCCCTTCTTTTTGATTTGTTCATCATCACTTGTTGGTTTCCTCCTATTCTGTTGTGGGCTTCTCTGTGAACGCCTTCTCTTCACAATGAACAGCTCAGGGGGTTGACCAGTTTCCTGTGATGCATTGCCGACCAAATTTTCGAGTTCAGTAAACAGGGCATCCTGTTCTGATTTTTGCCTTTCTTCTTCAACTTCCTTGGCGGTAAGCGGAACTGCAGTGGGCATGACAACATTTCCTTAGTGGGGATCCTCTTCGTCCGAGCATGGATCATCAGGATTGACATTGCTCTTTCCTTTAGGAATCAAAGGATATTTGAAACTCTTTGGTGGTTGTTGTTTCCTAGTTGGCGGTATGTAGTCAGAGTAGATCAAATCCTCACCACGGCAGTGTCTTCCTTATGGTATGATTCCTGCCAGAAAGTGGCTTATCTTCAATCCAAAGCCCACGTCTTGAGTGAACATGTGATCCTTCTTCACACTCTTGTTCTTGTAGACACGCGCTAGCCATTTGGTATAGATGAACTTCACCCAATTTCCACGAATTTGATCCTCAATCGCCATCATGACAACAAACTTCTTAGCACTTACTTTAGAAAGTGAACCAACTTCGCCTACTAGCATCCTTATGACAACATGTGCTAAACTCTTTATTGGCTCTTCCGAAGACCTTAGTGGTGCTGCTATCTTCCATGGCTCTTTGAAGGTTTCTGTCTTCCATTTCAGCTTCATCGTTGATTTTGTAGTTAGCTACGTCTTCACCATCGTTCCAAAGTCCGTACTTCTTCTCCAACAAATCTGGGCTTACGACAATCTGGATACCCAAAACACTTGTGGTGAAGAACTTCTCTTCTTTATCAGCTACTGTGCGAGAGAAGAACTCTGCAACTATGTGTGGACAAATTTTCTTGGGTTCCACAAACAGATATCTCAACAGGTTCTCTCGGTCGAGTTTACCTATGAGAACTTCACACCAGTGCTTCCGGAATAGCGGCTCATAGAGTATCTTATCCTTCTTGACTTGCGCGACTCTCCTTTGCTTGTAGGTGAGTTTACCGGCCTCCTTACCATGACTTATGGCAACTAGACGATAGTAAGAAATTGATTAATCAATATCCTCTGTCTTGTAGATGACTGTGAACGTCGTTTGGAATTGTTCAGGCTCTTCGGGCATGTTGGGCCGTCCGGATGACTCTGCAGGGGAACTGGTGTGGTTGGAAGAGTCCGCCATTGATGTTTCTTCTGAAAAGCTTAGAAGGTGTAGCGCAGAAGAAATTTCAAAATCAGAAGATATGGAAGTATTATGGTTTTAAAATTCCCAAACCAAACTTCCTATATACGATCCCAAGTAACTGGGTTTACAGTGAGCGGTTGGATCTCTCCTTCTGATATGGATGAATTGACGATTGGGCAGTTGGTGTCGGTTCGTCTTACATCCCACTAAGTTGGAAACTTGATCATGGCTGACGTGTCTCCTTGGTATTCATCGCCGCCCTGAGCTAGAGTGTCCTCTTCAATTAATGTGGACTCTATAGCTTCGCCGTCAAAAGATAATCCCGCCTTTCGAGATATTTGAAATGATTATCTCCTCTTTGTTTGTTGGTCAATCATGCAAATGTGCATTTGCTAAGGGTAGCATATCCAGCAATTGGAAAGGCCTATGCTGAGAGCTTGGACTTAGCATTCGATTATCTGAAATACCCCTTTATAAGAATGTAGTAGATCACATAGTTTGTTGAGAGCTTGGACTCAGCATTTATCTCTGTGAATCTGTTGTGATTTGTACATTCCTTAGACCTTATTTGCTGAGAGCTTGGACTCAGCATTCCTTTTGAAAAGGTCCTACATTCAGTAGATGCTTACAGTTTGCTGAGAGCTTGGACTCAGCAATTACTCAAGGTGTATCCTTAGCAGTCTACAGATGTCTGCTGAGAGCTTGTGCTCAGCATTCTTTGGGATTCTACCGAGAGCTTGGACTCAGTAGACAATACAGACTCTTTTCATATTTTTGATCTTTTAGGGACAAAGAGTCTCTTTACTGAGAGCTTGGACTTAGTAAACTGTTTTTGGTTCTCGTGTGCTATTGTTGAATAGCAATCTTCATCAATCTATTGAGAGCTTGGATTCAGCATTCACCGAATATCTGCTGAAAGCTTGGATTCAGCAGTTCTTTTAGAGTCTTTAGATTCAATGAACCAATTAAGTTCAAGAGTATTTTTACTGAGAGCTCAAACTTAGTGGTTGTCGGAAATCTGCTGAGAGCTTGGACTCAACAGTCAGCAGAGAGTAATTTTCTTGAACTAATTCTCAATTTCAGCTTTCAAGCACTCTGCTTCCGACGGGGTTGGGGAGACCTTAAGAAATTCCTATCATCTGATTATCCTTTAAGTTTTCAATCTTTTCATGGAAAATCATCTAAATTTTTTTATAGGATTCTAAGTACACAAGGAGTGTATTGATCTAGCATTTTGTCTTAGGCGATTATATTATTTGAGACAACATAGTATTGTCATCAAATTGAGAATTTTATTGATATCATTGATTTACAATTGTTACACTTTGCAAAGTATAATACTACAAGTTTACAATGATCAATTTGTCTTCAGATTGCTCCAAATAATGTCTTTGCTAGATCTGCTCCTCCTTGGTCTTTTCCCCGAGCTCATTGCTGCAAGTCGCCTTGCTTAGGCAACTATGTCCAGTTGGCTGAGAGATGTCTACAAGCAATTCATCATCTTCCTTTTGCCTAGGTGACATCTCTTCTCCAACTGCAGACTTTCCAGGAATTTGAGAGGTCCAAGTCTAGCAGATCTCACCATCTGCTCAGACTGGTTCTTTAGTCTGCAGTTTTCCCCTATCGGCATCTGGTGCCATGCGAATGTACCCCTGATAGGTAGCATCCACATCACCGGCACGCTGTCATAGCTTCGGGTGCCAAGTAGATGCTATAGAGTTGCATATCCTCCACCTGCAAGCCTTTCCTCCATCTCCTCTTCTTTTTTCATAGTTTCGGCTTGAAATCTTTGAGGAAGAGAAGAAAAAGAGGTTGAGTATACTCATCTGCGTGTACATTCTTGTACAGTGCAGAAGAGCTACCCAATTCATGTGACTAAGGATTATCCATTCTCAGACCACCTAACAAGTTTATATCTCTCAAACGAGAAAACTATCATGGCCTGACAGAATGGACCTCTTATCTCTGTTCGGTTCTTATATGAGAAAGCTCATCGTCCATGGTGAACCGAGAATTGAGAGAATCTTCTTAGACGTGATCTCTGTGAAGATTATGACTCTTCCTCTCAATTTGGAGACTTCCAAGTCACGTTGCTTGAACCCATTTTGGAGGTATTTTGGTGAGATGGTAAAGGATGACATTTCTATTTTCTTCGAGCATGGTTTAGAGAAATGGGAGTGGAAGGCAGGTGATAGATCTAGGGTTTTGAGGTTTTGGGATATGTTTTTCTAAGGAAGACAACTTCTCTTAAATAGATGTAACCCCTCCTAGAGACTTGTTCTCCGAATCACTTCGTCTGCCTAGGGAACCGACGGATTTGCAATGACTTTCCACGTGGCGACTATTTTCAGAACTAAATCATCTCGAGCCTTGAACGAGATCTTCGATAATGATAGAGAATATGTATTGTCGCTTCGTCATTGATGATGATTCCAATTGATACATCGGTTGAGTATCCCGATATTTATTCCCATATCTGATCAACTTCCCAAAATTGATTCAGCATATATTGAGTCAGCAGTCTCTTTTCTTCTGCTGAGAGCTGGGACTCAGCAATCTCCTGACTTATTTTGCAGGAATCAATATTCTTCCATATTTAATCATCTGGATTGCTGAGAGCTGGGACTCAGCAATCTATCAAGATTTTGATGTTTTTCTCTCTTAAGAGCGTGAGCTGGGACACACTCTTATTCTGCATAATCTTCAGGAAATCCAATTTATTATGAGATTCCAAAACTTGAGAAATCCAAAAACAGAATGAGAGTTGGGACTCATTCTTCCATAACCTCATCTAATTCCAATAAACCAAGCTTGAAATAGAGCTCCTTAAACTTGTTCTCTGCTAGAGGTTTGGTGAATATGTCTGCTAGCTGATCCTCTGTTCTGATATAATCCACGGAGATATCCTTTTTTTCAACATGATCTCGAATAAAATGATGTCGAATATCAATGTGCTTTGTCCTGGAATGACGTACTGGATTCTTTGTGATGCACATCGCACTATTATTGTCGCAATATATAGGAACAAAACCAGTGCTGACTTCATAGTCCTGAAGTTGTTGCTTGATCCAAAGTACTTGTGTACAACAGCTTGCGGTAGCTACATATTCTGCTTTTGTTGTGGACGTTGCTACGAAATGTTGCTTCTTGTTGAACCAGCTTATCAACTTGTGACCGAGGAATTGGCATGTTCCACTTGTGCTTTTTTGATCAATTCGGCAGCCTCCAAAATCTGAATCAGAATATCCTACGAGTGTGAGGTCATCTGCTCTGGGATACTAAATTCCTAACGATTCTGTTCCTTTCAGATATCTGACAATTCTTCATGCATATTCCATGTGCGATTTCTTCGGATTTGCTTGATATCTAGCTCATACGCCTACAGCATACGAAATGTTCGTTCTGCTGGTTGTCAAGTATAGAAGGGAGCCAATTATTCCTCTATATGTTGTGGGGTCTACGGATTCGCCTTCTTCATCCATTGAATCCGCAATGTCTTCGTCTTCTCTGGACATAATTTGCTGATGAGATCCTTGGTATACTTCTTCTGATGAATGAAGATCCCATCACTGGATTGCTGAACATGCAGACCTAAAAAGTATGACATCTTTCCCATCATATTTATCTGAAAGTTAGTCTACATAAGTCGAGCAAACTTCTCACAGAGATTTAGATTTCTTGATCCAAAAATGGTGTCATTCACATAGATTTAAACTAGTAGAGTGTCCTCAGCATCTTTGATCAAGAATAGTGCCCTGTCAATCTTCCCTTTCTGGAATCCATTCTTCAGTAGAAACTGTGATAGCGTCTCATACCAAGCTCTTGGGGCTTGCTTCAGACCATAGAGAGCTTTCCGTAGTTTGTACACCTTGTTTCTGCGCTTGAATCCTGTAGGTTGCTCCACGTAGACTTCCTCCTTTAATTCACCATTCAGGAATGCACTCTTGACATCCATCTGAAATGCAGTAAAACCATGATGGACAGCATATGCTAGGAATAACCTGATTGCTTCCAGTCTAGCTACCGGAGCAAAAGTTTCGTTGAAGTCTATTCCTTCGCACCGTGCATATCCTTAAGCTACTAATCTGACTTTGTTGCGAACGACGACTCCATTTTCGTCTCACTTATTCTTGAACACCCATTTGGTTCCTATTACTGATTGATGTGTCGGCCGATCGACGAGATCCCATACATGATTCCTTGTGAACTCTGCTAGTTCTTCTTGCATCGCGTTGATCCAGTCAGTTGATTTGAGTGTGTCTGCCACTTTGGTAGGCTCTTCTTGTGATATGAAGCAGGCTAGCATGACATTGTGTCTGGTTCAGATTGGATCTCCAATATCTCCTAGAATTGCTTCTGTCGGATGATCTCTAAGCAGCCATTTCGGTCTTTATTACTCTTCTACTGGAATGTCTTGACTGCTGGTTGGTCCAATGGGTTCTTCTGAGACTCGTACATCAACGAGCTGTAGATTTTCCAAGCTGTCTACTACACTTGTTGGAGTGTCTTCTGCTCAGTGACTGTCTTCTGGTATGTCATCTAATGGATTCTGGATTACTGGAGTAGCACCTTTGTTTTCAGTAGTCTGCTTCTGGTTGTCTTCAGCAGAGTTGTCTTCCGTAATTCTCTAGCCATTCTGGAAACCTTCAGCTGTATCCTCATTCTGCTTGATGGCTTCATCTCCTTGAGTTCTCTTTTGACATGTAAGCTCATTGAGAGAATTTATGGTGGCCTCAGCATTACCAGTTGCATTACCGGCCCTCTTGATTGTCGGCTGATCAGTCAAGGTCTCCAGTAGAGATGATGATTCACTCATTAACCTAGTTGGATCAATCGGTTCAGCTTTGGAAGTATTCAAGCCCGAAGGTCCGTTGACATTATTGGTTTCATGAATCTCATCTCTTTGACTTCTCATGGTCTTGCGCACTAAAGTAGCTTCATCAAAAATAACATTGCATGTTATTTCCACAAGTTTGGTTTTCTTGTTAAGTACTCTATATCCCTTGTGAGATGGATGTCCATATCCTAGGAACACTCCTTCGTCAGCTTTGGGAGAAAAGGTACTTAACTTCAACTTCCCATTGTTATGGATATAAAATAATGAACCAAAAACACGAAGATAAGCTGAGGAAGGCTTACGACCATGATATATTTTGTAGGGAGTCTTGTTGAAGAGAAGATTTATTCTGCTTCTATTCTGCGTGTAGCAAGCATTCATAGCAGCTTCTCCCTAATACATTTGACTCAGATCTGTATCCGCGAGCATTGTTTGTACTACTTATTTGAGAGTCTTGTTTCTTCTTTCTGCCAAGCCGTTCTGCTGAGGTGTTCTTGCAGTGGAACTTTCATGTCCTATCCCAACATCGGCGCAGAAGTCCATCAATGCTCCGTTACAGAATTTTGTACCGTTGTCGGATCTTATCATTTTCACCATGAGCTCTTTGTCATTTTGAACTCTGAGTATTAGCTCCGAAAGGATAATCTTCACCTCGTCCTTGCTTTTGAATATCCTTACCCATTTGTACCTAGAATAATCATCAATAACAACCAAGGTATATTGTTTGTTACCTACAGTGGGTGGAGTCACAGGGCCGAATAAATCCATGTGCAGCAACTCAAAGATTCTGTTTGAATTCACCTTTTTCGGATTAGATTTGAAGGATGCTTTGACTTGTTTTCCTTGTTGACGGGCTCTTCATATTCCTTCCTTCTTGAAGGTTTCTTGAGGTAAACCTGCAACAATGTTATTCTTGGCAATATAATTGATAGTCTTAAAGTTTAGATGCATTAGCCTTTTGTGCCATAGCCAGTTTGTCTCTTCCTTGTTGAATGCTATAAAGCATGATGCTTGTTGACCACTTTCCCAATCAGCAATGTAGAGTACTCCATTCCTGACTCCTCTAAGTTTTACTTTCCCGGTGGTCCTATCAGCAACTTCACAACCTGTGTCAAAAAAAGAAACAATATATCCATTTTCACTTAGCTGGCTGATTATCAGTAGATTGTGCTTGAGGCTATCAACGAGGGCAACATTTATTATTCGCATTCCATTATGCTTGATGCACCCTCTTCCGATTACTCTAGCCTTGGAGTTGTCACCAAATGAGACTGAAGCTCCTCTGAACTTGTGAAGCTCTGTAAACATCTCTTCATCTCCTGTCATGTGACCTGAGCATCCACTATCTAGGATCTATTCTTTGAGTTTTCTTGAAGTTCTTCTTCTTGGACCCTGTTCCTGCAAGACAAAGAAGTTATATTTTTGGTACCCAATCAATTACGGGTCCTGCATGATTAGTCTTCTGGATTATTCCTTCGGGAATCCAGACTTTCAAGATTTTGATATTTCATTTCTTATCGCATTTCACTACCCTTCTGTTCCTATTGCCGTTATAACTGAAATCTTCATAGGAATGTGTACTGGTGTGTCGATCCATCATTATCTTTTGAAAATGGTTTGTTTTAGACTCTGCCCTCAAGTAGATGTTCCTTCTACTTGGTGTGTATGCTGGTTTCCTTGCAATCTCAGCAGATTGCTTAGCCTTGCTAGCATTTGTAAGAACCTTCCTAGCAGATGGAACAGTCTGCTGGGTTACATACTCAGACTTTGCTGATCTTTTCTCAGCAGATTTATAATTAAGTCTTTGCTGAGAAGACAGTTGAGGGATGTTAGTCTGCCAGCATTTCCGCTGAGCAGTTGACTTAGAGTTTTCCCTCTTGTCTTTTTCTAGCAGTTTGCTGAATCTTCCCAGATGTTGGGACAAAAATAATTTTCTTGGTCTTACTCGATTCAGCATTGCAAGACGTTTCTCTATCAAAGCCTATTCCAACAAAGTTCTTCGAACTTCTTTGGACACTTATAATATCATTCAAATCTCTCGTGCTTTTTGAAAATTTACATTGACACACATTTTGCACAGAGTTATTGCTTTTTAAAACCTCATTCTCCTGTTTTAAATTGCTAAAATTCTCATTCAAAGAGAAGAACTCTGTTTTCAGTTTTGAAAGTTCCTCGTCTGCAGACCTAGATTTTTCAATCTCATTGGTCAAAATAGAAAGTTGAGATTTCAGAGAGGAATTTTCTTTTACTAAAATATCCTTTAATGCATGAACTTTTGAAAACTCTTTCAGCAAATATTCTACCGTTATCTCATCTGATTCTGAGAAATATGAATCAGCAGTATCATGCATGTTATCAGAAGCAGAAGTAATGGGCATAGTAGAGCATGTTGTCTGGTTTCCTGCGGCAACTAGAGCTGATTCTTCTGTCTTCTCTTCTTTGATATCTTCCATGAACACCATGAGAACATCCTCTTCATCTTCTGATGAGTAATTTTCATTATCATAATCTGAGATGTTTGGTATTTCCGTCCTTGTCAACAATGCTTTGGTGACAACCTTTGATGCTCGTATTTCGAACAGCTTCCTCAGTCTTTCCCTTTCTTCTGGATCTACTTGTGGACATTCAAACTTCAGATGATCCGGGGAATTACATTCGTAGCATGTTCTTGGCGCTTTCTTGACATTTCTATTGTCTACTGGTTGACTTTGCTGGAAATCCTCCTTTTTCCCTTATGCTTTCATCAGCAGCTTCTGCAACCTTTTCATCTATTCTTTCGGTTCGCTGACTGAGCATTCCGCTTCTTTGAATTTGGATTCGCTGGTGGAAGGAATCTCTTTTGTTAAACTGGACTGAGCTGGTCAATCTGAGTGGAATGGCTTCTTTGTTTTCCACTTCTGTTCGTCTTTCTTCACGAAGAATGCAACATCCTCAACTGGTTCTTCAGTGATTACTCCAACACGAACAGCTTCGTGTTTGTTGATCTGTGTGATATCCCACTCATGGGCCTTCAGTTGAGCAAATACTTCTTTGGTAATGATTGCTAATAGATCTTTCTCCTTTAGATTGGTTACTTTGACGAACAAATCCTCCTTCGGAAGTCTTGAAATAATCTTTGAGTTCATGTCCGAAAGCTCGTACGTTCTTCCCAATTTATTTAACTCAGCTACAAAGTCATTGAATCTGTCCTCCACGTCCTTGATGGTTTCACCTGGAATCAATCGAAAAGATTCATTCCTGTCTATCCATTGTTGTAGCTTGTTTCTCTTCATCTAATCTGTTTCTTTGCTTAGAGTACCAAGAAAGTCCCACATTTCTTTGGCATTTTCATACTCCAACGCTTCTGCCATTAATGTAGGTGATAAGGCACCTAATATTAAATCCATGCCTACGTAATTTAGTTGATCACGCGCTCATTCTTCTTGAGTCCATTCTTCAAATGGCTTATCTACCATTTCGTCTTATCCTGCTACGTCTTCTCCGACCCTTGTCTTTATCTTCTGGATTTTAATCGGTCCTTTCTCGATCACTTGTCTCATCTTAGGATGCACGTTCATCAGAGTGATCAACGACCTCTTTTCCAGGTAGAGTAGGATTCTGGAGAAAACTTTGCAAGCTTCGCATTGTGTGCCATTTCTCCAAACCTGAGCTAAACACAGAAACACAGATATGCAAGGAAAATCTAGATCTGGTCCTAAGCGACTCAGAAGCAGCTAGTCTGTAAAGACCAACCGCTCTGATACCACTTGTTAGTCCCCGATCAGAGTGTTTTGTATGCAGCGGAAGTATTAAATTAATCTTGCACTTATCTTGCTAAGGTCTCGACTTAGCAAGTGTTTATCAAATATGTTTTAGCTCGAATATTCGTTAATCCAATATTGCAGTTTATACTACATCACATGATGTGTTGAGTTTCAAATATATATGTGCAAAATATAACAATATAAAGTTGTAAAGGACACAAGGATTTTATAGTGGTTCGAACAACTGTTCTACGTCCACTCTTCAGTCCTCCGACTGAAAATTCACTAGAAGAATGAGTACAAGGTGATAGTGCGTTTTACAACACGCTATAACTGCAAGTGTACAAATTACTGCAGAGGCAAGTAATAAATTATCGAACTCAAGGATTACAGGCTCGAAATATAATCAAGCACTAAAACGCAAATATCTTACTACTATCTAGACACATCAGTAAAAGAGTTTGATTTATTTATAGAAAAGAAGGAATCCAAGCTTTCACTCATAGACAAGAACAGAAAGACACGAACTCAAAGGCTAATCATGAACAATATAAATCAATCTACCCTTTATTTCGCCCAAATCTTATAGACAAGATACTATTCACCTGTG
Source organism: Plectranthus barbatus (assembly GCA_026898455.1). Lineage (NCBI taxonomy): Eukaryota > Viridiplantae > Streptophyta > Magnoliopsida > Lamiales > Lamiaceae > Plectranthus > Plectranthus barbatus. The sequence goes on from JAPKLW010003389.1 coordinate 40,345, forward strand.
TATAGCACTTTCTCATAGACAAGACAGAACTACATGTTTTTCTTAACTCATAGACAAGAAAGAAAAGTAACAGGCTCAAAGGGGCTTTACTAAGGATAAAATTGTATAAGGGACAGTGTTTGGGATAATTTGGCTAACAAAGATGACCTAAAAGTGTCCATCACAAGGCTTTGGACTATGTACCACTATAAGCTACTGCATTTACACCACCTAACATCAACAGATACCCATATAACTCCATCCACACCTCCTATCATCCGGTTCAGAATAAAAAGGTTTATAGGCTCAACGGGTTAAGCAAAGGATTATGTAGTGGGTTAGTGTTTGGGTATTAATGAGGGTTATGAAACGATGGCCTAAGATCATTTCTAAGTTCATGACATTCCTCTTGCAGTTTTGAGACAGAAACCAGAGCAAGTTCTAGAGGTAAAGTGCACAGTGATATACTCTCAATCAAACGAACACAGACTCAAATTCTCACAGGCTAAGCATATCCTAGAGGCCAAAATCAGTTCCATAAAAATATGCACCTCATCAACTCATATGCAAGTCATTAGTACAGGTTTCATGAGAAAGAAACAGTTGTCATCATTAACTTTGATCAATAATGCAAATAAAACACGTACCAACCCATTCAATTTCCAGTACAATAAAATGATAGAGTTTCCCAAGTTACAGACCCACTAAAATAAAAGACAAACTAAAATATTACGGAATATAAACGAATACATAACTGATGGTTCACGTTAATACAATTAGTGCAGGTCAAATATCAACTCAAAAAGTAAAGAAAAAGAAAAAGAAAAGGGTAGAAACACACATTGCCCGATCACATCCCCCTCCCCCAAACTTATTCGATATGAAGGAAGGAATAAGTTTGTGGGGAAAAAAGATAACGGAGATGTGTGTGAGACCTCAGACATCCTCACTGCGGTGGCGGCCATGAATTGCTGCATCTGCTCCTCGGTCGCCGTTTTTGCAATTTTCAGTAAATCCCCGCATTTCTAACTCTTTTCCTGCACTCAACAAACTTAAACAAAATACGTGAACTCTAAACATAATAAAGGACATAAGACTCCAAAATTAAACTACTGAAAGCAGTAAAAATTGGGTTGCCTCCCAACAAGCGCTTTATTTAACGTCTGTAGCTAGACACAAAAGTAAAAAAAAAAAATTATACAGGATAAAAAGTGCGTAAAATAAAGTCTAGATTAGTGGCACAATATCAGAATTAGTGTCAATTATAAATCTATGCAATCCCCAGCAACGGCGCCATCAAGCGCGTTTCACAACGCACTATAGCTGCAAGTGTACAGATCACTGCAGAGGCAAGTAATAAATTATCGAACTCAAGGATTGCAGGCTCGAAATATAATCAAGCACTAAAATGCAAATATCTTACTACTATCTAGACACATCAGTAAAAGAGTTTGATTTATTTATACTAGGCAATAATTGAAAAGCAATTAATTAAAAAAAGCAATTAAAAGATTGAGTGTTGAAAATATGGAGAAAACAGGATTCCAGGGTAATCCACTTTGAAGAACAATCAAACAGTCATTTATATAATCCAATTCCAATTTAATTTCCAAAAACGTGAGTTAATCTCAATTATGTTATCAGGCGACCCTCTCGGACTCTCAACCATAACATGGAAATAAACGACCTAGTGACTCCTCTCGGATGCGCAAATGGACTTTTACTCTTGATAAACCCTTAGATTTCAAAAACCCTTTAACAGTTCAAATTCCTCTCGGACAATTGACCTATCAAATTTAATTACTCTGCATCTTAATCAATAATCTAGACCTCTCGGTTCAAAAACTACCAATTCGAATTACAATCAATGGCCAATATCTTGTAATTAAAGAAAACCCCAGCCGTAATTAAAACATCAATGGAAAAGGAAAATCAAATCATATAAACGATGGAATGAATGTCAACAAGTTTCAAAACCCTAGAATCCACAGAGGACTTAGCCAATCATACTAAGTTCCATAAAAACAGTGAAAGAAGATGCAAAAATATGGAAAACATGAAACCAAAAACCCGTGGTCTTCAATCCCAAGTCTTCAATCTTCGTTCTTCAGATTCTGCTCCGTTCTAGCTTTCTCCAACTCTAAAAACTCTAAAATAATGAGGAAGGGGTCTAAAATAATGAGGGAGGGTCGAATTTCTGACTTGGGAGGCTCTATTTATACCTATCTTCTTTAAATCTGAAAAGATATGGGATTTGGGCCAAAATTCGTCACTTTTTACACGATCGGCGACCCATAAAACACGATCGGCGATCGGGGTTCTTGTGCATGGGTCGCCGTTTGTGTGCCGGAGGAAAAATGGTGAAAATTACGAAAACGGCGACCCAGCATAAACGGCGATCGCCGATTTTGTAATCTGGGTCGCCGTTCTTGTCACGAACGTGCGCAGTCTCACGGTTTTGGCCATAACTTTTGCTCCCAAACTCCGATTGACCCGATTCCAGTTGCATTGGAAAGCTAACTCAAAGATCTATCTATTGTCATGCTCCATTAGCTCGAATTCAATGTGTGTAGGAATTCGTGACTGCTTCTTTGAACATCAACTGCTTTCGGTATGAGTTTCCATTGAATTTTGGCCTAAAATGTATTTGGGTTCGGTCTTTTCTCACTTCTTCCTCTTCCTGATGAAAACGAACATCGATTGGCTCCATGGTACTTTGTCATATCCCGTAAACGGCTCAATTGTGCGTGAAACCTGCATAAACAACCCAAAACC
>JAPKLW010003390.1:0-43090 GCA_026898455.1 Plectranthus barbatus
TCCTCTGAGAGAGAAAGAGCACCAAAGAGATCAATAACTCACAAGCTGGAAGCTTGGAGTCTCGTGTTCGAATAATCGACACACGGAAAGCCTTTAAGAAAAGCCTCGAAAGTATTTGCTTGCTGGCAATAAATGCGATCGTTCTTTCGGTAGGTTAAGAGAGTTAAGAGTATTGAATGTTGATGGATCCCAGGTATTTATAGACGAGGGATCCCATTCAAATTTACTAGCCGTTTGGACACATCCGGAAAAGTCTCTGTCCTCGCATGTCCTTCTGACGGCGGTAGGTAGGAATTTCCGGAAAGCGCCATACCTTTGATCGCTTTATCTGACACAGATCTCTTTGTGTCAGAACGACTCTATTCGTCAGTACGAGGAAACGGAACTGGTGTCTTGAACTGATAGACTTTAAGGCATCCTCCTTAAAGTCATACACTGTCAGTTACTTCCTCAGACGAATCTTCTTTTTGTCTCTAAGTCTTCGGGAGAGCGAATCTTCAATTCTGCTGATAACCTCGGACTGGTAGATCATTCTGGTGATCTTGTGCTGGCAGTCTCTGCTGGTGACTTTCCTTAGCACAATCAAGGTCTACCAATTTGTCTGATGTTATCTCTTGGAATCTCCCGTGACTGGTGGCTTCACCGCTGGTGAATAGTGTCAGCCAGAACACATATTCTGCTGGTAAGATTTCTCAGCCTCCTGCTGGTGAAATCTATCCAACTGGTGAACAGTGACCAGTCAATAGCTCTACTCCATGCTGATGAACAGTGTCAGCATGAGTCTTTGTCAGTCGCTTGCTGGTGAGACTTCTCTCAACTGGTAAGCACATCTCATGTTGGTGAACAGTAGCCAGCATGAGTCTTGATCAGCTACGACTTACAACTCAAAAGACCTAAACAGGACTTTACATTTGAGACTAGAGCTATTCTAGAGACAAACTGACGCTGGTAGGACTTAGGATTTGATGCACCAAAACTATGATCTAACAAATAGCCTTGTGATTCGTGCGCCGCCCCTTAATCAAAATCACAACATTTCTATGAGTGCTACTGAGGGAAGGGAAACTTAGCCAAATTTCCCAACACCCTCGCGTGGCCTGTGGCTGATCCCTGCCGTCGCTGCTGTTCCAAATGTTGTGGAGCTGGAGCACTTTGACTGGCTAGTGGAGGCAGATTCAGAGCAAGTCCCGCCAGCATCAGCTGAGATGCTGGTGGAGGAGTCAGCCGCAGAAGAAGAGTCAGCAGCAGCAGCAACAGCAGTACCAGCAGATGCACCAGCAGCCGCTGCAGAGCAAGTCGTAGAAGGGCCAGCTGGAGCTGACACTGAGATGGCTGAGGCCTCATCTGATGTGCCCTCTACTTCTCTGGCGCTGTCAGCAGAGCCTATCTCCGAGGTCCATCCGCCTGCGCAACTGGTTGCTCTCTTTGATGCCAGGATGGACCAGCGTTTTTCCTCCTTCCGAGCAGAGATGGCGCAACAAATGGGGTCATTCACCTCTGGAGTGTCCTCCTTTTTGGCGCGGATCCAAGAGGGGGAAAGTGCGCGAGCACGGGCTGAGGCTGAGAAAGCTCGCCTTGCTGAAGAGGAGAGGAGGATAGCTGCTGAGGAAAGGGAGAAGAGCAGACAATATATGGCGGCCCTTACAGAGATCTTGAGAAACTTAGCAAATCGCAATCAGTCACCAGGATCATCTTCTCAGCCATAGTCTAGCATCTTCACTTTGTGTAAGTATTTGTATCTCTAGACTAGTCAGTTTTCTATCCTGTACTTGTAACTGCAACATCTTTAATGGATTGATTACTGACAAGTTGACGACAATTCCTCATTGTCCAACAAATTGTCTGAGTATTGACTTACCAGCTGAACTTACACATTTTGTGTAATCAGCACCTGCACTCCATTTGATTTTTTTTAATTCTAACCTGGCTCAGATTTTACTTCATAATTTAATCGAGCAATATCTCTCCCAGTTTGAGGGGGAAGATTTTTAGGTTAGAGCTGATGTGAGGAAGTGGTTTCATGGGTTTAGATCTGATAGGTTCATTTTGTAAAACCCTGAAATACTTTGTAACTTTCCTCATCAGCTGAGTGCTCGCTGGTTAGGCTTTGATCGCACCAAAAAGGGGGAAATTGTTGGGAAATTTGGCTAAGTTTCCTTTCCCCAGTAGCTACTTGTTTAGATTCTAGTTTTGGTGTTTTGGTGGATCAAATCCTAAGTCCTACCAGCGTCAGTTTGTCTCTAGAATAGCTCTAGTCTCAAATGTAAAGTCCTGTTTAGGTCTTTTGAGTTGTAAGTCGTAGCTGATCAAGACTCATGCTGGCTACTGTTCACCAACATGAGATGTGCTTACCAGTTGAGAGAAGTCTCACCAGCAAGCGACTGACAAAGACTCATGCTGACACTGTTCATCAGCATGGAGTAGAGCTATTGACTGGTCACTGTTCACCAGTTGGATAGATTTCACCAGCAGGAGGCTGAGAAATCTTACCAGCAGAATATGTGTTCTGGCTGACACTATTCACCAGCGGTGAAGCCACCAGTCACGGGAGATTCCAAGAGATAACATCAGACAAATTGGTAGACCTTGATTGTGCTAAGGAAAGTCACCAGCAGAGACTGCCAGCACAAGATCACCAGAATGATCTACCAGTCCGAGGTTATCAGCAGAATTGAAGATTCGCTCTCCCGAAGACTTAGAGACAAAAAGAAGATTCGTCTGAGGAAGTAACTGACAGTGTATGACTTTAAGGAGGATGCCTTAAAGTCTATCAGTTCAAGACACCAGTTCCGTTTCCTCGTACTGACGAATAGAGTCATTCTGACACAAAGAGATCTGTGTCAGATAAAGCGATCAAAGGTATGGCGCTTTCCGGAAATTCCTACCTACCGCCGTCAGAAAGACATGCGAGGACAGAGACTTTTCCGGATGTGTCCAAACGGCTAGTAAATTTGAATGGGATCCCTCGTCTATAAATACCTGGGATCCATCAACATTCAATACTCTTAACTCTCTTAACCTACCGAAAGAACGATCGCATTTATTGCCAGCAAGCAAATACTTTCGAGGCTTTTCTTAAAGGCTTTCCGTGTGTCGATTATTCGAACACGAGACTCCAAGCTTCCAGCTTGTGAGTTATTGATCTCTTTGGTGCTCTTTCTCTCTCAGAGGAAGTTCACAGCAGTTCTAGAGCCAGCCAGCTCTTGAGCTATTACGGGCAGCTTGCCGTATAAAGGAGTCACGTTCTTGGGAGAACTCAACACCCAACTAGTCAGAGGAGGAGGTTGAAGTGACGTGCTCGCACTCCATCCATCTGACGAGAGCTGAAGAAGGACAAGGACCGGGAGCGGTTGATCCAGTGGACTGGTAGACGGGGCATCTACCAGCTGGAGATAGATCGTAGGACTCTTTGTACCTGATTGCTCTTAGTGAATTTCCAGTGCATCGACTGGAGAGTGGACGTAGATCAGTTGATCGAACCACTATAAAAATCCTTTGTCTTTTATCAGCTTTCTGCATTTTCATACTGATTTAAAACCCAGTAACTGATTACTGGAGTATATCTGAAAACTGATATAATTGTGCAAAGATGACTTAAAATATTCTAAGTGTTGAGCTACCAGCTGACCATCCAGTTGCCAGTCAGCTGAGTACTCATAGTCCCAGTTGACTTACCAGCTGACAAGGTCCCAGTCAGCTGAGTAACCAGCAGAGCGTAAGAAACGAACAAACACATTTTCCGCTGCCAAGTTATACCCTGATATCCGGGACCAACACTTATAATGGTAGATGTCTTGGCTGGTTATGAAGGCGGTTTTTTCTTGGTCGTCGGGGTGCATTTGTATCTGGTTGTATCATGAGAACTCATCCATAAAGCTGAGGAGTTTGTGGCCAGCAGTTGCGTTGACAATGGCGTCGGTGTGTGGCAGCGGATAAGGTTTTTTGGGACATACCTTGTTAAGGTCCGTGAAGTCTATGCACACGCGGTTCTTGCTGTTCTTCTTCTTCACCACCACCATGTTGGCCAGCCACGTGGGATACTAATGTACCTCTTGCACTAACCTAATGTCAATAAGTTTTTGAACTTCTTTGTTTATAGCTTGGTTTTTCTCTGTGGAGAATTTTCGTCTTCTTTGTTGGACGGGCCTACAGTTGGGGTCGACTTGTAGTTGGTGTGTGATTATCGTTGGATCTATCCCTGTCATGTCCCGGTGCGCCCAAGCGAATACGCGGACCTTGCATCGGAGAATGCTTATCAAAAAGTTTCGGATGTCTGGTGCGATTCCCAATCCAACAAAAGTTCCGTGTTAGGTTTGATTCGTCGTCGTGCTGCTGGGCGCATACTGCTAGTAGTCTCTCGAGGCTTTTTGCTCCCCTCGGAGGAGATCTCTTTAAGCTCGTGGATCCAGGGTCGCCCAAAGATCGCGTTGCAAGCCCAAATTGTGTCGACCACCTAGAATTTCACGTCGAGGTTTAGACCTCTGCAGTATACAGGCAAGGAAATCTCACCCACTGTTTGTTGTTGATCACCATTAAAACCATACAACGTCATTGTGACTGCTTCCAACTTGCTGATTAGGATCTGCATTTCTTTCAAGGTTCGAAGGAATAGTATGTTCACTGAGCTGCCATTGTCAACGAGCAATCTCTTTACTTGGCAGTCAGAGATCAGTAGAGAAATTACAAGTGCATCATGATGAGGATGTTGGGTTTTGTATACAGAAAGCATTTATTACGATGAGTATACATTTAACGGTATTTCCTATCTATTAAACAAACTTACATGCGAGTAACAACGGTATCCTCTTATCTCACCGATAGGGATGATCATACTGCGTGTTGTGGATCGCAGAAGACAGTATGATCACTTGACCTAGTGAGATATAAATATTATCACAGCCGAGACAACGTACGAGAATAAGTCTGTCGTTATAGGCTGCAACATAGTTGGAAAGAAGTAATCTGTCTTGATTACTTGATATGCTGGTACGCACAGTGGCGTATTGATTGGACCACAGTGATATGTATTCTACTGTCTAACGTAAGAGAATACAAGATCTCGATCTTGATTGAGTCCAAACCCTAACGAAGGTTCAAGGGCTTGCACGGGTGACTGTTGCTTTGACTTGCCATGGTGGAGAGCCTGAGTAACGTGCTCGTATACCCGCATCTTGGGTAACAACAGTTCGTGTATTTCAGCCTGAGACTGGTGCTAGGTAACCATATCCGAGTAATAGGATGGGGCCATTCCCTGAGGAGCTAAATAACTTTCATCGTGCAAAAGTCCTGCAGGCTGATTAAGTTCAAGCACGAGTGATAAAGTTTGAGTGGTACAAATAAGATATTAATTAATTGTAGATAGAGCTTGTCAGAAGCTCCGATTAATTAATGAATGTCCAGTAACCTTAAATATGGGGATTCTCAAGTAAATGCAGTATGTTCTCATAATGTGGTAATAAAGGGGTAGGTCAGTATTAAGTATGTGGTGTAAAAGAATTTAGTATTAATTAATTAATTGTGTCCTGGGTTGTGGACATGGGAATTAATTAATTCATAGGCCCACTTTATTATTTGCATTAGGTCCCAGGTTTGGCCCAATTAAATATGTTGAATTGAGCCCAGTAGCCCATTAGGATTTGTAACCCTAGGTCTATAAATAGTCAGTTCTCTCTCTCAAACCTTAGCACCTTGAAAATAGTCAAAACCCTAGAGAGAGAGACAGAGTGGGCGGCGCTCAGTGTGTTAGGGAGAGAAGAAATTCGACTCCGGCCTACACAATCACATTCCTGTGGAATCATCACCAATAGTAGGATTAAACAACATTGGGATACAAATCTGAAGGTCTAATCTGGAGAACATATATCCTTTCTTCTCTTTTTCTGTTTAATTAAATCTAGAAATTAGATTTACTAATTTATGTTTCCACATATTTAATTAAATTGTGTGGTTGAATCAAAAGTTGGAAATTCAAATGCGAAAGATCGGATCTGACTCTACGGAAGAAAGGTAATCCTTTATCCACTGCATTAAATTCATAGGAGCATGCTAGGGTTATTATTGAATTGATAATTGTTCTCAATCCATGAAACGGTCCGATTTATTTAGATTTGGTGATTCGGTTCGCCAGTAAATCCCTACAATTGGTATTAGAGCTAGGCTGTTTTTCATGGCTCTGTTCGATGAGCGATTTAATTCGATTATGCATGAATGAATTTTTTTTTATTGTTGTGGATGGTTTTAGTTTTTGTTCCTCGTAGCAACCCGTTCGATTTAATCCGCGGTGGTTTATCTGTGTTTGGATTAAATCGTTTTATGTGAAATCATGAGAAAATCTGTTATTAGATTTGATAGGGGAAATTGTAATAGAATAGCTATTGTAATTTTATTTTCAAATTTGTAATTGTACGGGTCGAAGAACGAAGATGGAGACCAGCGAGGCAACGACGGTGCACAGCGGCAAGTAGGCGGCCTGCCGCAATGTGCGGGCAACGCAGCAGTAGCAGCGCAACCGCGCGGGCAGGCGGCCCGCAGTGGCAGCCACGCGACAGTGGTGGGCGAGCTCGCGCGCGTGTGCGCGACTTGCGACCAGGCCGGGCGGCGGCGGCGGCGGCTGCTGATGCTGCGGCGGCAGGGTTCGAGGTTTGACAGCTGGTGCAATTCCATGTAAACCCTAGGGTTTGCAGTTGGATTGTTGGACCAATTTTCAAATATCAAAACCCTAGATCCAAAAAGATTTGGTGGTTGAGGATATCAAGGCCCTGGAAGATTTGTGAAGATTTGGAGTTATCCAAATTTGAAATTCAAATTTCAAATTTTGTAATAGATAGGATTATTTTAGTTTCCTGTTTTGTGGGGCCACGAGGAATTTTTGTTTGTCTTAATTGCCTCGTATAATATGTAATTTATTAATTGCGCAATAAGCACGTGTAGATAATCGGAAAGCATGTTTTACTGCTTTATTATTTACAGCTTTAAATCTGCATGCTTATGTGATTAATTTCTTGTTGGATTATATTTTTGAATTTTTGGGCTTGTTTAATTAGATGCAAAATTTGGAAAAATATAATGACAAGAAATTATTTATGTGCGCATTTAAGAAACCTTTTGAATCAAAAATACTAAGCGGATTTTTTAATTAAAATCAGTAGACCTCCACAAAGTGATCCTAGGTTGTAAGTGTATCTCCCGTCTTAGTAAACGTCTACGAGTGTAGCTTGCTAATTCCAGGAGGTGCATGGGCTGCAGTTGTAGGGATTTTTAGACTAACAATTTAAATCATATGAATAGTGGGAGGTTTTGCATAAACGTCTACGAGTGTAGATTGCGTAATTCTTTCTCATAAGTATTCTAGGATTGATTTAAATTTTAGATAACAAAGGCTTTAAGGGTCGTGCGGTATGGTTACGTGTCATGCCAAACTGTCTCTTTTGGCTAGAGTTAAATTTTTGGTTAAGTGCTTAGAGGCATCTTAGAATATAATGCAGTTACTGCTTCCCTAATCTTGAGAGATGGTTTGGTCTAAAGTTTTGCACTAATTATTAATTTCATGTGTCTAAGGATTCCTGACATGGTATGAAATTAAAGGATTGGGGCTTAAAACCCGCAGTCTGGTTGAGGGTGACATCGTAAACGTCTACGAATGTAGCTTGCGGTGGGAACTCTTGGGCTATGATCACTGTAATTTCTACAGATTAATTATAGAAATAGTGACAAATAAATTTGTAAACCCTAAGGTTATCGATCCAGGGGAATGAAGCAACGAGAAATCCTAAATACTAAATCAGACGTTCTTGAAAACACTGGTTAGGAAAAGCAATTAAAAGTTTTGGTTGTTTTGGAAATTGTAATACTTGCTAATGAAAAATTAAAGAGGAAATTTAAAAAGCTTTTGAAGTCAAATAAGAGAAGCACAGATTCCAGGGATATCTACCTATCAAGTATGACATGGATGAATGAATTGATTAATTCCCAATTTTAATTCCTCTTCGTAGTGAAACATCAGAAAAGTATTACGAACTTCTTTGTTGGACAATTCGTAAAGTAGATTAATTAATTACCTATATCCGCTCGGTCTCAAGATAAATTAACTAACTCCAAAGATCTACAGATTTATTCCTACAAGTAATCTCCTATAGTTACGACAAGAAATCAAATTATATTGTGAAAATCTCTTTCGATTGAAAACTATCACAGTTACGTCTCAAGTAATCAACTAGATAATCCTAAAATGTGGCCAACAAATCAAGATTATGAATAAGCACAGATTTCACAAACTACGAAGGGAAAGGGAAAATAATTCAATTAATCACAACATGCATACATTGATAGTTCGAAATCCTAGAATCTGAGGAAGGATTTAGTTACACATATTCACGGTAATATTCATCATAGAAAAATACAACCTGAATTGCATAAAAACTGGAATCCGAAAATCTTCCCGCAGGAACTTGTCTTCAAACATAAAACTCTAAAAACTCTTGGAATCTCTCAAAATCTGAAATCTAGAATGAAGCATACTTAAAAATCGAAATTACAAGGATATATATAGAGATGGAGGTGTATCATATCAAATCTAGGGCTAGATATGCATTAATCTCCAAATCAGATCCGGATTAGGTTTCCCGCATGCGCGTCGACCGTGGCAATATAGTGTCGATCGCTGGGCCTGGAATCTCTTCGTCAATCGACGAGCATTGGCAGCGATCGACGCGGCCTTTGCTTCCGTCGATCTGCCTTTTCCCTTCGTCGAGCACTGTGCCTCGTCTACACGGTCTCACGGTTTTGGCCATAACTTCCTCTTCCGAACTCCGATTGACCCGATTCCAGTTGCGTTGGAGAGCTAACTCAAAGCATCATCCATTGCCAAGCACCAATAGCTCGAATTCCTCTTGTGGAAGAACTCTTCATTGCTACTCTTACACGTCACTGCTTTCGGAACGATTTTCTCGTGAGTTTAGGCCTAAAAACCTGCATAAACATCAAAACACACCTAAAACCACCTAATATTGACATCATGCATAAAATATATATATAAACTCAATAAAACTACATAAAATAATATAAAAATAATATAAATAAGTGAGTGAAATAACGAGCTTATCAAATCCCCCAAACTTGAACGTTTCATTGTCCTCAATCAATATGCAAGAAAGAAATCAAAAGATCAAGTGGTTAAAGTGCAATGCCTCACAAGATTCATCACAGTCAAGAACCAAGAATCCACTACCCACAAGCAATTTGAAAGAGACAGAAAATTCATCAACCGTGGAAGAACTCACAGGAAGTGTATCGCTCAACTCTCAAGTGTTTAAGGTAAAGATGAAAGCACTCAAAATCATGTATGCAGAAGTTTCTACCATAGGCTTGCAGATTTTCTAATATCTCCACTGCTAGAATGTGCACACAAGTCTAGAATCAAAAAGGACTTTCATTAGGTTGTAATGTAGGCTTTTTGTGAAAGGTAGGGAAATATGGCCAAGTGACTAAAATCAATCAAGTTGTACTTCCTCAATCAATCCAAACCACCTTCTATTCATCATCCACCTCATCTCCTCAAATATATCAACAAATACACAACCCCTCTTTTTTTTCTTTTTTTTTTCTTTTTTTTAGCTCATATTGAATCTCTTATGCTCTTTTTGATAATTTTATATTCTTTTCTTTTCATAGAGCTTATGAGAATTCTAATTATTTCTTTTGAGCTTCTTTTTGCACACATCTTTTCACCACTAATTTACCATTTCTTATCACCAATTCACTAATCAATCCCCATACATACCACAACTCAAGACACGAGTGAGACAATACTTTTCTTAATCTCATAGACAAGGAAAGAAAAATTGTACAGGCTAAAAGTGGCTAACTAGGGAAAAATTTATTGTGAAGGGACAGTGTTTAGGATATTGGGTTATCAAAGATGGCCTAAGATCATTTTCTCAACTTGTGCACACTATGCAGTCTCAACACAGAAAATAGGCAAGTTCTAGAGAAATCAAAACACACATGTGAATCTCACATCAAACGAAATAAAGTCTCAAATTTCTCACACAAGGATTCAAAAATTTTCTTCCACAGTCAATTTCAAATCAGCTTAATCATCATGCAAGTATAAGTGTCAAATCAGTCCTATCATGCGGTATTCTACATTCATAGGCATCTAACCACAATCTCAATCAATTCAATACTCAACCCTCAATCAATTCTAATCTCACAATCTCGTTCAGGTTATCTCAAAACTCAAAAATTTTCCCCACAAAATAGCATAAAAATACGAAAGTTACGAAAATTTAAAGCAGAATAAATTTAAAGACGGAAAGCATAATAAATAAAAGATAGGACGTTCCATCTCTTATCCACATCCCCCCAAACTTATTTCCAACTCAAAGAGTGGAATAAGTTTGAAAATCAGACAAAAGAGGGAACGATACCTGGTAGTTGATCTCAGACATCAACTTTTTTATCCCCCGGAGTCTTCAATCACCATCAGGGAGGTCAGGTCCAGGCAGGTCCTTTCGTGACCTCCTTTCCATCTTTGTTCTTGATAACTTGGATCTCCCATTTCTTGGTGTCTTTCAATGTCCCCCCAATGGCGAACTTGTACTTCCGTAGAACTCGTAGTAATTTTTCCAACTTCCCATACCTGAGGTGTGCCGGAAGCATCTTGAGTTTCAGAACCAGCGGATTAGAGTTAGGTTGCAGTTTTCCCCGATTTGCATCGGTTGACATTGGTAAAACTGCCGCAATCCCTTTTCTACGTCGCGCTGATGAAAACTCCATCTCTGTCTTTTTCTGGCTGCGTCTGCTTGGAAATCGCTCCCGGTTGTTCTCTTTTCCATGTGTTATTCCCTCGGGTACATCCAGCTCCATCACCAAATCCACAAGCTCATCGTCCGCCTTATCTAAATCTGAAGACATAAACAAAGAGTGCAGTACGCAGTTCTCCAAAAAATCCGGATCAGTTTTAAGAGAAGAAAAGGGAGAGGAAATCACCGGATTTGAACGATTGATCATGTGGCACTCTTCCTGGCAGCTCCGTTTATTACGCTTCTGCACTGCTTTGTAGATGGGGAAGGTGACTGACTCGTCATTAACTCGGAACGTCAGTTTTCCGTCTCGAATGTCAATCAATGCTCCAGCAGTCTTCAAGAAAGATCTCCCCAAGATAAGCGGGATGTTGTGGTCTTCTTCCATGTCAAGTACCACGAAGTCTGCTGGAATGATGAAGTCTTTCACCTTCACGAGTACGTCTTCCACGATGCCTTTCGGGTAAGTGACTGATCGATCGGCCATCTGAAGTGAGATTGTTGTGGGCTTGATGCTTCCGATCTTCAACCGCTTGAAGATTGACAGCGGAATTAAGTTGATGGATGCGCCGGAATCGCAAAGGACCTTCCCAAAGGTCTCTCCTCCAATGACACAGGGGATCGTGAAGGATCCCGGGTCTTCTCTCTTCAGCGGCATCTTCTTCTGAATAATCGCGCTGCATTCTTCAAACAAATTGACCCTCTCGTGCTCCATGAAGGGTCTTTTCTGTGAGACCATATCCTTCAAAAACTCAAATACCCCGGTATCTCTCGTAGTGCCGCAATCAGCGGGATGTTGATGTTTACTTTCTTCATGTTCTCAAGAAAGCGTGCATACTTCTCGTTCATCTTTGCTTTGGCAAACCGCTGCGGATATGGCAAGGGAGGCTTATACATTGGCAGAGCAGGGGCGGCCGTCGATCGACGAGTGTCAGCCTCGTTCGACGGAAGTTTTGATTCCTCGTCGATCGACGGGGAAGCATTGTCGATCGACGGGGCTTCGCCTGTGACGACTTCTTCTTCTTTCTCGGCTTCTCCTTCATCTCGGGTGTCTGTCCCTGCTTGCTTGGGCCCTTCATAGGTTTTTCCCCCTCTCAGTGTGATGGCATTCACTTGATTCCTCTGATTCTGGTTCTTGGGGTTCATCTGAGTGTTGCTCGGAAGTTGCCCCGGCTTGTGCTGGGCTCCGAGGGCATCGGCGATCTGGCTGACCTGGGTTTCTATGATTTGTACATGCTTCTGCACCTGGTCCACTTTAGTATCCACGGCTGCAATTTCTTGCTTCAACTTGGCTACAGTATCAGTAGAGCCTTCTATGAACTTGGCCAAAATCTCCTCGAGATTTGGCTTCTTCTTCTCCACTATTGCTCCTTCTTGTACGGCAAATCCTGGTGGTGGTTGCTCTGCAGCTTGAGGGTTCGCGTAGGAAAATCCAGGATGGTTCCTCGCATGATTGTAGGTATAGGGCTGGTTATTCTGCTGATTGTGTTGTTAGTATCCTCCTCGGTAGTTGTCTTGGTAACCGCCCCTTTGACTGAAATTTACAGTGGCACAATCCCCCTCAGACGGAGCTTGCACTGGCTCTACTGCAGCAACTGTCTTTTCCTGCTTCAGTGCAGCGAAATCTTCCCTTAACTTTTTCAGCTCGGCTGCCAAATCGGGTTGCTCGGCAACTTTTTCCACCACTTTCTCCTTCTCGACCACCATCACAGGCCGAGTTCGACTTGAGGACCACCGTTGAGTGTTGTTGGCCATCTTTTGGAAGAATTCCATGGCCTTCTTTCCGCTTTTCGTCATGATGGTGTCTCCCAGTGTGGTGTCCACCAACTTGACGGTCTTCTCATTGAGTCCCTCATAGAATGCTTCTGCCTGCTCTCCTGGCGAAAAGTCATGTCCGGGGCAAGATCTCAGTAACTCTTTGAATCAGTCCCACGTCTCACTGAAGCTCTCATCGGGTCTTTGAGCGAATCTGATGATTTCCTTCCTTCTCTGTCTGATGATATTCGGGGGGAAGAAGTTTTCCAGGAACTCATTCCTCAATTCAGTCCATGTGCCTATGCTTCCTTTGTCCAGTGCGGTGAACCATGACTGTGCCTTATCCCTCAGAGAGAATGCGAACAGACGCATTCGGATGGCACTCTTGCTGACTCCTCCGATCTTGACAGTGTTGCAGAGCATAAGGAACTTATTCAAATGCGAATAGGGGTCCTCAGTAGCCCTTCCTCCGAATTGATTTTGTTGCACCATCTGCATCAATCCGGTCTTCAGCTCAAAATTGTTGGCATTGATACCAATCCTGAAGTCTGTCTCCCTGAACCGAGGTTTATACCGGTTCTGCATGGCTTCCTCTTCTTCCTCATCGTCAGATTCCTCTGGAGGGTCCTGATTGTCGTCCTCTT
This sequence comes from Plectranthus barbatus, assembly GCA_026898455.1. NCBI lineage: Eukaryota > Viridiplantae > Streptophyta > Magnoliopsida > Lamiales > Lamiaceae > Plectranthus > Plectranthus barbatus. Next base: position 13,202 of record JAPKLW010003390.1, read on the forward strand.
CATCGCCAGGATTGTCATCAAACAACGGGTTATGGCGAAGATCCCTTCCATTCGGGTTGTTCCTCTCGAGGTCTCTTTCCAGATGATATTGTTGGATTTCCGCCCTCATAGCTTGGACTTCTTGGAGAAGCACAGCCTGCTCCTCTGTAGTTAGCACTGGTGGAGGCGGTGGTACGTTATCTTCCATCGTGTGATTACTTGAGCTTTCCTGAACACGCTTATTCCTTCGAATCTTTCTGCAAGTAGCTTCAATGTCCGGATAGTAATACAGCGGGTCCTTTCCTCTAGCTCTTGTGCTCATGCACTACCTGTACAGCAAAGGAGGTAGTGAAGTAAGACTGAAAATAAAAACGAAACGAACTGAAATAAAGAACTGAAATTCTGAAAAATAACAAAGCGTCGATCGACGAGGCAAAGCGTCGATCGACGAAAGGAAAACAGTTGTGTCGATCGACGGGATGTAGCGTCGATCGACGAGAATTACGAAAATACGAGAAATTAAAAGAAAATACGAAAATTACAGCCTAAATCAGTGTTTCAATCACAGACTTAATAGTAAGATTAATTCTGTTCAATCCCCGGCAACGGCGCCAATTTGATCACTGTAATTTCTACAGATTAATTATAGAAATAGTGGCAAATAAATTTGTAAACCCTAAGGTTATCGATCCAGGGGAATGAAGCAACGAAAAATCCTAAATACTAAATCAGACGTTCTTGAAAATACTGGTTAGGAAAAGCAATTAAAAGTTTTGGTTGTTTTGGAAATTGTAATACTTGCTAATGAAAAATTAAACAGGAAATTTAAAAAGCTTTTGAAGTCAAATAAGAGAAGCACAGATTCCAGGGATATCTACCTATCAAGTATGACATGGATGAATGAATTGATTAATTCCCAATTTTAATTCCTCTTCGTAGTGAAACATCAGAAAATTATTACGAACTTCTTTGTTGGACAATTCGTAAAGTAGATTAATTAATTACCTATCTTCGCTCGGTCTCAAGATAAATTAACTAACTCCAAAGATCTACAGATTTATTCCTACAATTAATCTCCTTCAGTTACGACAAGAAATCAAATTATATTGTGAAAATCTCTTTCGATTGAAAACTATCACAGTTACGTCTCAAGTAATCGACTAGATAATCCTAAAATGTGGCCAACAAATCAAGATTATGAATAAGCACAAATTTCACAAACTACGAAGGGAAAGGGAAAATAATTCAATTAATCACAACATGCATACATTGATAGTTCGAAACCCTAGAATCTGAGAAAGGATTTAGTTACACATATTCACGGTAATATTCATCATAGAAAAATACAACCTGAATTGCATAAAAACTGGAATCCGAAAATCTTCCCGCAAGAACTTGTCTTCAAACATAAAACTCTAAAAACTCTTGGAATCTCTCAAAATCTGAAATCTAGAATGAAGCATACTTAAAAATCGAAATTACAAGGATATATATAGAGGTGGAGGTGTATCATATCAAATCTAGGGCTAGATATGCATTAATCTCCAAATCAGATCTGGATTAGGTTTCCCGCATGCGCGTCGACCGTGGCAATCTAGCATCGATCGCTGGGCCTGGAATCTCTTCATCGATCGACGAGCATTGGTAGCGATCGACGCGGCCTTTGCTTCCATCGATCTGCCTTTTCCCTTCGTCGAGCACTGTGCCTCGTCTGCGCGGTCTCACAGTTTTGGCCATAACTTCCTCTTCCGAACTCCGATTGACCCGATTCCAGTTGCGTTGGAGAGCTAACTCAAAGCATCATCCATTGCCATGCACCAATAGCTCGAATTCCTCTTGTGGAAGAACTCTTCATTGCTACTCTTACACGTCACTGCTTTCGGAACTGTTTTCTCGTGAGTTTAGGCCTAAAAACCTGCATAAACATCAAAAAACACCTAAAACCACCTAATATTGATATCATGCATAAAATATATATATAAACTCAATAAAACTACATAAAATAATATAAAAATAATATAGATAAGTGAGTGAAATAACGAGCTTATCAGGCTATTAGTGGAAAACATTTGTATTTGATTTGTTATGAGGTTTTCAATGCATTTGTTTTTTTAATGTTCTGCATGTATGTTCTTATTAAGATTATTTATTTGTTTCAGATATGTCTATGTCTACTGTTGATCATATTCTTGCTCTCAATCCCTTAACTGGTCCAAACTTTCCTCAGTGGAGATACTGCATTGAGTATATCCTCCTGTCTAAGCAACACATGTTTGTTCTTACTATGAAGCCACTTGCCCCATGTTACCATAAAGTCTCTAGACGTGAGAAGGAATTCTATGACTAATGGGTGGCATCTACAAGTTAATCTCGGATAACCTGTCTAGAGAATTGAAGCTCAAGTACATGGGTAATTGTAGCTTTGTTGCGATCTGGACTGACTTGGTGGATACGTATGGCGAAGTGGAACGAACTGTCAGTTGTGATCTCGTGAAAGAGAATGGTTGATGGTAGTTCGGTGACATTACATGTGATGATGATGGATAACACCATGAATTGGTTCACACGTAGAGGTGGATGTATCAGTGATCGGGCTAAGATCGATATAATCCTGAACTCATTACCTCTTTCATTCGATGACTTTAAGAAAGATGTAGCTAAGAGAAGCGAGTATACTTTTAAAGAGTTTCTTACTTATCTCCTAGCAGAACAGTCTTTCGTACCTTCATGGGATTCTGAGTTATTAGATTTTGTGCACAGTTTGAACACATTAAAAGATGTGGTTTATACTGGGTACAAGAATTTGATTGATCGAAAAAGACATGAAAGGAGGTCAAATAAGATGAAGAGGGTTGGTGTTACTTCAAGCAAGAACGCATGCGGAAGCAAGGGACAAGGTACGTCATTTGCATTTGTAACGGAAACATGTTTAGCATTGGTTTCTACTCATTCGTGGGTAGTGGATACTGGAGCTACTGACCATGTTTGTTACACTTTGCAGGGGTTAACACCGAGGAAGGTGCTGAATAATGACGAAGTTACTATCTCAATGGGGAATGCAGCACAAGTGAGTGCAGCTGCCATTGGAGATGTGACCTTGTACTTTGATGATTCTGTTTTGACTTTGAGAGATGTTTTATATGTGCCAGATTTTCGGCGGAACCTTATTTCAGTTTCCAAACTTTATGTTGATGGATATTCAGCTATTTTTGATAGTGGTGTTTCTATCATTGGTAATAACGTTGTTATCTATCGTGGAATGCTGAATAACTATCTCTATGTCGTTAACTGTCATCATAAGACTTCTGCGAATGTTGCATGTAATTCATCTGTAATTGATAATCCTAGAAAGAAAAAGTTTATTTCTTCTGATGAGGATCTTACATATCTCTGGCACTTGAGACTGGGTCACATCAACTTGAAGCGGATTCAGCGACTTGCAGATGACGGTACATTGGACTCAGTCCGGCCTGTACCTTATCAAGTCTGCAAATCCTGCATCGAGGGAAAGATGTCTTCTAGGCCCTTCAAGGCTAGTCAGTCTTGAGCAGATGATGTGTTGGAATTAATCCATTCTGACTTATATGGGCCCATGTCCACACAGGCTCGTGGAGGGTATGAGTATTTCATCACTTTCTTTAACGATTACTCGAGATACGGATACAAGTCTGGATGCTTTGAGGAATTCAAAGAGTTAAAGATTGAGGTAGAAAAGGAGGTCGGGAAAACTATCAAGTTGCTGCGATCTGACCGCGGTGGTGAATTCCTCGGGAACGAGTTCCTGCAATATTTGTCGGAAAATGGGATTACATCCCAGTGGACTGCACCGGGTATTCCCCAGCAAAATGGTGTAGCCAGGAGAAGAAATAGAACTCTTTTGGAGATGGTGAGATCAATGATGAGTTATGCATGCTTACCCATTTCGTTTTGGGGATACGCATTGGAAACAGCGGCTTACATCTTAAACTTGGTGTCTTCTAAATTGGTTCATAAGACACCCTGTGAGCTTTTTTTTCCTTGGATGCAAACCAAGTTTGTGCAAGTTTAGAGTATGGGGTTGTCCGGCACACGTGCTGACGAAGGAACCTGATAAGTTAGAAAGCAAAACCAAGGTAATGTTGTTTATAGGGTATCCAAGGCAAACGAAAGGTGGTTACTTTTACTGTCCTGAGAGTCAGAGAATCGTTGTTAGCACCAACACTAGATTCTTGGAGGACGAGTATGTGAGAAACCATAAGACAAGGAGTGATATAGTTCTTCAAGAAATTGAAGATGAGATTGAAATTCCAAGGGAAGGGGAACGTGCGAACGTGGGTGCACCTGTGAGAGGTACAACACCACCGGTGCGTTCTTCAGCGCAGGGTGCAGAACCACAAGTTGCTGCAGCAACTGCTGACACGGCACAGATGCCTCGTCGCAGTGGGAGAGTTATTTTTCAGCCGAAAAGGTACATGTTCGTGGGTGAGTCTTTGGACTTGAGCCCTGAAGACGGACATGAGGACTCTGACCCACTGACTTACGAAGAGGCAGTGTAGGACAAGGATGTTGCGAAATGGAAAATCACCATGGAATCTGAGATAGAATCCATAACCGCTATAGATGTATACCAGAAAGTTGTGTTGTCTGATGGCTTTAGGACCATAGGGTGCAAGTGGGTATACAAGCAAAAGAAGGGAGCGGATGGAGAAGTTACGACTTTCAAAGCCAGGCTGGTGGCAAATGGTTATAGTCAGAAAGAGGGCAAAGACTATGATGAAACCTTTTCACCCGTGGCCATGCTCAAATCCATCCGGATACTTCTTACCATAGCAGCATATTTGGACCTCGAGATTTGGCAGATGGATGTCAAAATCGTTTTTCTAAACGGTTACCTTGAAGAAGGTAGGGACATCTATATGCAGCAACCCGAGGGTTATATGCGCAAGGGCAAAGAATATCATGTCTGGAAGCTTAAGAAATTGTTGTACGGACTTAAGCAAGCTTCAAGGTCGTGGAACTTACATTTCAACTTATATGCAGCAACCTGAGGGTTATATGCGCAAGGGCGAAGAACATCTTGTCTGGAAGCTTAAGAAATCCTTGTACGGACTTAAGCAAGCTTCAAGGTCGTGGAACTTACATTTCAACGATGTGATTAACTCTTATGGATTTTCACAGTTGGAGAACAAAAGTTGTGTTTATCGACTCTGTGCTAGTGGGAGCGTGGTTTTCCTTACACTGTACGTGGACGACATACTCCTATTTGGAAACAACGAGGGAGTGATGTCAGAGATCAAACGTTGGTTATCCGAACAGTTCCAAATGAAGGATTTGGGAGAAGCTGGGTACATCCTTGGGATTAAGGTCTTTGATAACTCTCATAAAGAGTTATCTTTTGGTCTCTTTGCATGAACTTTAGATGTTGTTTTGAATAAGATGCTTAATAATCAAAGTCATTTTTGTTTTTTTATGCTTTTTTGTAAATAGGTTATGATATTTTAAACTATGCAAGTATTAATAAGTTTTTGCAAGCTTTAGGTGAAGTTTTGACCAGGTTCGGAATGCTAGAGCTTACCTGCCGCATGCAGATAAAAGACATGCATGAGCATAGGAGATGCATGAACAAGAGGGCTGAAGACTTTCTCTTTCCGGGACCACTAGGGGACAAGAATAAAGGTCTTTGTTAATCTTGTTTGCTGGAAGGACAGGTGGCACAAAAAGAGAGCTGATCCTTTGTCTGGACGAAACAGTGACACTTGAACATGTGGATGCATCCAGGGGAGAGAGAGAAGATCAACGGCTGTGGGGAAGAAAGTGAAAAAAAATATCAGCAAAAAGGGAGAATCAAGAGAGGACGGATAACACTCGTGGGAGATACGCACGCACAGAAGGTGGTCGGCGATTGAAGAACCAGCTGAGAGAGGAAGTTACCGGAGTAGAAGGGATCATCATCGATAGTTTGTTTTAGATTTTCAAGTTGTATTTTGATGATGAATGATCTCATGCTTTTATTTCCTTTATTTTCGAATATGAGCTAACTCTATTTAACACTTGGGTTGTGGAACAAAACATCATTTGCTTGAATATATGTTAGGAGTGAGTTTCGCATGACTGAACTTATCTTTGATCCTGTCTTCAATCGTTTCTTAAGCACGACAGTGGATAGAAACCCATCACTTGTGGAGACCGAAAGGTGAAATAGCCCGAGGGGATCTTAGATAATTGTGTTAACTTCATAGACATATGAGATGGCATAACTTAATTGAGCTTAGTTTGATTACTTCATCATTCAATCACTGAGAGAGGCATAGACATATGAATCCTAGTGAGAGGGTGTAGATCTAGTAGAACAACAGTTTGCTAGGCAGGTTTAGAAAAAGTTCTAAGGTTCAGGGGAATGCGAGACACAAACTCTAGCATATAGGATAGCAGTGATGAATTGTATTCCATAACCCGAGTGTGTTTTTTAGTAATTGTGAACTCATCTATAATATTTATGTTCATTTTGTGGAACGAAGACATATTGTTGATCTTAGCTTTAGTCGGAATTATAGTTTATGCATATTTATGTTTTGATTAGAATTAAGACAAAAACATTCCCCTTAATTGCAAACAATTCATAGTGCACGATTTAGAAACCCACTCCCTTGGGTACGATATCTGGTCTCACTTGACTATATTACTTGTGATCTGTGTATACTTGCACATTAGTCATGTAGTAACACTATAGCACACAACAGTCTTACGGGATCGTAAGAGAAGGATGTTAAGCTTATCCCATGCATCCTATGTGGATACTGTGATAGCCCGGTTCAACATGCAACTCGGCAAGAAAGGCTTGCTGCCTTTCAGACCTGGCGTACATCTTTCTACTAGTCAGTGTCCTGTGACACAGAGGGAGAAAGATGAGATGAGTCTTATACCATACGCATCTGCGGTGGGTAGCCTCATGTATGCAATGCTGTATACCAGGCCTGATATTTGTCATGTTGTTGGCATGGTAGCAAGATATCAGTCTAACCTTGGACAGGCGCATTGGACTGCAGTAAACACATCTTTAAGTATTTGAAGAGGACTAGGAATTATTGTCTGGTTTATCAAAGTGAGGATTTGTGCATTGTGGGTTACACAGATTCGGATTTCCACGGGGACCAGGATGAGAAGAAATTGACCTTAGGTTATGTGTTTATCTTGGGAGGTGGGGCTGTATCTTGGAGGTGCGCAAAGCAGAAATGCATTGCTGACTCCACCATGGAGGCGGAATATGTCACCACCTCCGAAGCTTCAAAAGAAGTGGTATGGCTCCGGAACTACTTTTTATAGTTGGATGTGATTCCAAGTCTGCCTAAGAGTATCACGATTCATTATGATAACTATGGTGCAGTGGCGAACTCGAAAGAACCACGGACTCACAAGGAGAGCAAACACATAGAGAGGAAGTATCATATCATACGAGAAATCGTATCGAGGGGCGATGTGCAGATCAAGAAGATTGACACTAGTGACAACCTAGCTAATCCATTCACAAAGTGTTTGCCACAGAAGGTTTACAAAAGACATATTCGTAGACTAGGTCTGAGGTGGAAGCCTACCACTAGCAGTGGTTAATATGATAGCTAGGCTAGATAGACGCACATACTCTGTAATAGCGAGTGTAATGCTTTGAGTATAAGTGGGAGATTGTTTGGTTTTGTATATAGAAAGAATTTATTACGATGAGTATACATTCAATGATATTTCCTATCTGTTAAACAAACTTACAAGCGAGTAACAACGGTATCCTCTTATCTCACCGATAGGGACGATCATACTGCATGTTGTAGATTGCAGAAGATAGTATGATCACTTGACCTAGTGAGATATAAATATTATCACAACCGAGACAGCGTACGAGGATAAGTCTGTCGGTATAGGCTGCAGCATAGTCGGAAAGAAGTAATCTGTCTTGATTACTTGATATGCTGGTACGCGCAGTGGCGTATTGATTGGGCCACAGTGAGATGTATTCTACTGTCTAACACCAGAGAATACAAGATCTCGATCTTGATTGAGTCCAAACCTTAACGAAGGTTCAGGGGCTTGCACGGGTTGACTATTGCTTTAACTTGTCATGGTGGAGAGCCTGAGTAACGTGCTCGTATACCCGCATCTTGGGTAATAACAGTTCGTGTATTGCAGCCTGAGACTGGAGCTAGGTAACCATATCCGAGTAAAAGGATGGGGACATTCCCTGAGGAGCTCAATAACATTCATCGTGCTAAAGTCCTGCAGACTGATCAAGTTCAAGCACGAGTGATAAAGTTTGAATGGTACTGCTCAGGAAAATAAGATATTAATTAACTGTAGATAGATCTTGTCAGAAGCTCTGATTAATTAATGAATATCCAGTAACCTTAAATATGGGGATTCTCAAGCAAATGCAGCTCGTTCTCATAACGTGGTAATATAAGGGTAGGTCAGTATTAATTCTGTGGTGAAAAAGAATTTACTATTAATTAATTAATTGTGTCCTGGGTTGTGGACATGGGAATTAATTAATTCATAGGCCCACTTTATTATTTGCATTAGGTCCCAGGTCTGGCCCAATTAAATATGTTGAATTGAGCTCAATAGCCCATTAGGGTTTGCAACCCTAGGTCTATAAATAGACAGCTCTCTCTCTCTCAAACCCTAGAACTTTGAAATTAGTCAAAACCCTAGAGAGAGAGAGACAGAGTGGGCGGCGCTCAGTGTGTTTGGGAGAGAAGAAATTCGACTCCGGCCTACACAATCACAGTCTTGTGGAATCCTCACCAATAGCAGGATTGAACAACATTGGGATACAGATCTGAAGGCCTAATCTGGATAATGGATTTTCTTTCTTCTCTTTTTCTATTTAATTAAATCTAGAAATTAGATATGCTAATTTCTGTTTCCGAAGATTTAATTGAATCGCGTGGTTGAATCGAAAGTTGGAAATTCAAACGCGAAAGATCGGATCTGCCTCTACGGAAGAAATGTAATCCTTTATCCACTGCATTAAATTCATAGGAGCATGCTAGGGTTTATTGAATTGATAATTGTTCTCAACATCCATGAAACGGTCCAGTTTATTTGGATATGTTGATTCGGTTCACCAGTAAATCCCTACAGAGGATGGACGAGATCAGGCGTGTCATCACACATGAATTTGATTGTCTCGTGCTCTTGTTTGAAGTACATGTTATGAATCACGTGGTTTAGGGCTTGTCGGGCTCTTTTCCCCGCTGAGCGTGACTTCCTGCTCACTTCTGATCCACCTACGATGACGTGAATTGTCCTTTCGGATTGCGGTGGTTTGTTCTGAGGCTTTGTGCCCCTGGTTGGATCCATTTGCCTCCCTCTCGCCCACGTGTTTTTTCTTTTGTTCGTTAAGTATTCTGTGAGGAATCCATTTTTTTAGCAATTCTAAGACTTCAAGACGGAGTGTTTGACTCTCCTCTGTCTTGTGCCTGTGGTCATTTTGGAAGTCGTAAAACTTCTTTGTATCACCCAACTTCGGTTCTGACTTCATCTTCCCAGGCCATTTCACTGCATTCCCGAGGTCCTTGAGGACGTTGTTGACCAGGTAGTTTTGGTCGATGCTGAGATTGTAAGGAACCAAAGCTACTTCACCGACCCTTGGTGTTCGACTGTAGGGATGATTGATAACTGCAGAATACAGCGAGCAAATAATAATTTTTTACACCCGTAGGTGGTCGATCCCACAGGGACTGTGCAACGATGAATCTAAATTACTAGCTATAATTATTAGAACATAGAAGTTTGAGGAAATAGAAAACTGGGGTTTTGTTTAGAAATTAAAGATGACAATGCGATAAAATAAAGGGTTTTTGAAAACAATAAAGAAAAGCACAGATCCTAGGGCAGATAATCTAATCATCAACATGCAAATATCAATCAACTCAGCAATGGGGAAAACATAGATTTTTGTGGATTAAATTCCTTGATCAGGCAATTAAATCCTAGATTATTAATTAGTGACTATCTCCTCTCGGTCTCAAGAACACCAAATAAATTAATCTCAATAATTATCTAATTAATTCCTATGCAAGTTTCTTCCTTTTGAGACAGAATCAAACACAATTAATTCTCTCTTCATGTTAACAATTTTCATCTCTCGATCCATCAATTATTAACTATAAACATAGATCTCAATTCACCTCTCGTCCTTCTTTTAATCTAGATTATTAAATTAAATCAGAGAATTAAACCATGCTATATGAGTTGATATCAATTAGACATGCATCAGAAAAGAAATCATAACCCTAGAACCTGTTTAGGGTTCTAGCCACAAATCATGACTAGAAAACAAAGAAACATTTAATTAATTAACTTACAAATAAAATAGGAACCTTCAATGTCTTGAAAAACTCCAATGTATTCAGCAAAATAGAGAAAAAGAGATGTAAAGATGTATTTTCATGCCTAAGAGTTCATATTTATAGAGGGGAAAAAAGACCTAATTTGAGTATTGGGTAAAAATAGCAAAAACTGCCAAAACAGGCCCAAAATAGCTTTTTCGGGCTTTTGTGTCGATCGAAACAAATCCTGTCGATCGACAGGAATGTTTTGACCTCTGTTTCGGTCGACACAAATCCTGTCTCTCGACACAGAAACATCTGTCTGCGCAGTCTCACGGTTTTGGCCATAACTTCCTCTCCCGAACTCCGATTGACCCGATTCCAGTTGCGTTGGAAAGCTAATTCAAAGATCTTTCCATCCATGTGATCCATTAGCTCAGATTCCATCTGTGGAAGAAGTCGTGACTGTTCCTTTGAACATCATCTGCTTTCGGTACGGGTTTTCAATGAATTTGGCCTAAAACCTGGAAAAAACACTCATCAAAGGCATAACACCCTCTAAAGTAGACTCATGCACAGAAATAAGTAAAAACATAATATAAAACACTTGAAACAATGGAGAAAAATATAGATAAGTGAGTATAAATATGAGCTTATCAAACCCCCCAAACTTGAATATTAGATTGTCCTCAATCGAAGAAAAGAAGAAAGAAATCTCAAGCAGTTGAAAGTGCAATGCCTCACAAGATTCATCATAATCCAGGTTCATCATTCCACATCACACATGCAATTGAAAGAGATAAGATATTCATCAACTTCGGAAGACTCACGAGAAGTGTATCGCTCATCACACAAGTGTTTGGGTTTCAAATGAAAGCACTGACAACATGTATGAAGAAATTTCTACCATAGGCTTGCAAAAGTTCTAAAATCTCCACTGCTGATTTGTGCACACAATTCAAGAATCAAAAAGGACTTTGATAGGGTTGTAATGAAGGCTTTTGTAAAAGGTAGGGAAATATGGTCAAGTGACTCAAAATCAACTAAGTGCGTCCACCTCATCAATATCAATTCACTCTCTTATGAACATCCACCCTTCTCCTAAAAATTTCAACACAAATCAAGGCTCATTTTTTTTTCTAGTCCTTTTATGCTCTTAAAAATTTTTGTTTAATGATTTGAGCTTATAAGGACACAATTTTCTTTTCTAGAGCCCAACCTTCTTTTGCTCACCAATCAAATATTTCTTATCCTCTTGTAATTTTTGTTTCACCTCAACTTATAGACAAGAAGGAATCCAAGGACTCAAAGGTTACTTTTTGAACAATAATCATCAATCTACCCTTATTTCACCCAACTCTTATAGACAAGAAACAGTTCACCTGTTTATAGTACTTCTTATAGACAAGACAAAACTACAATGCTTCTCTTAACTCATAGACAAGAAAGAAAAGTAACAGGCTCAAAGGGGCTTTACTAAGGATAAATTTATTACAAGGGACAGTGTATGGGATAATTTGGCTAACAAAGATGGCCTAAGATCATTTTCTATCATTGTGCACACTATGCAGTCTCAAAACAGAACAAAAGCAAGTTCTAGAGAAACGAAAACATACATGCGAATCTCTCATGAACAAATAAAGGCTCAAAAACTCACTTGGGTTCAAATTTTCTTCCTTAGTCAATTTCAATCCACTCAAACATCATGCAAGTGTAAGTTTCAATTAGACCCTATCATGCGGTATTCTACATTCATAGGCAAATCAACCACAATCGAAATCATCTCAACTAATCAAAGATCGATTCCAAACATTGCATATAATGCTAGAGGGTTCAATTACTTAAAGATTTTCCTCACATAATATCTATATTTTTTTTTTATTATTTGCAAAAATTAAACACACCAAATCAAATAAATGCAATAAAAAATAAAGCAAGTAAAGGATAGAAAGTTCGAATTTCTTGTCCACATCCCCCCAAACTTATTTCGAACTCGGAGAGTAAGAAAAAGTTTGAAAATCAGACAAGAAACAGAACTGTACCGGACTGTCGATCTCAGACATCGACGTTTTTATCCACCCGAGGAAGTCAGCGCTGCGCGACGAAGATTTGGTGCTGCTGGCACTCTGTGTCGATCGACAGGGGGCCTGTTGATTGACACAGAGCCTTCTATTAACTCCTGCTGCTGTCGATCGAAGTGTTCTCCGTGCGCCATGCCTCTGTGTCGATCGACAGCCGGTCTGTCGATCGAAACAGAGGCAATTCCTCCAAAAAAATTTATTTTTTTTTATTTTTTTTTATTGAACAACAAAACCAATAACAAAGTAACGGCAGAAAATAAAAATAAACAACTACGAAATTTGAAAGGAATTGAAATAAAAACAAATAACAGTTGGGTTACCTCCCAACAAGTGCTTTAGTTAACGTCGTAGCTCGACGATACCTGTTTTCAGAACCAGGGCGGGCTAGAACGCACTCGCTTCCCATGAGAATCCACCATATAGACCCACCGATCTTGGATGACAGCAGTGAGCTCGGGAAGAGACGGTGTAATTGACAATTTTGCCGACTCGTTCCCTCGCTCCCATCTTTGAGCGGCTTGGTCTTCTTTGAACTCCTCACTTGCTTCTTCTTCTTCCTCAGTTGCTTCCTCTCGGAATGTGATTCTGAAGCATTCGGATTGTTGCTGGCTTGTGTCGAGCTTGAATGTTATCCTCTCCTCATTTGCTCGAAGCGTGATCTCCCCACCACGGCAATTGATCAGCGCAGCACTAGTGTCTAGGAATTCCCTTCCCAAGATGAGGGGTGTACTGCCATCTTCCTTCATATCCAAGACTACAAAATCTGCAGGAAAAATTAGATGACCCACTCGAATGAGAACATCCTCAATTATACCTTTTGGGCGAGACACAGATCGGTCTGCCATCTGCAAAGTAATTGTAGTCGGCCTCAACTCTCCAATCTTGAGGCGCTGGAAGATAGAGAAGGGCATTAGGTTGATGTTGGCACCAGTGTCGCACAGCACCTTCTCGAACTTGAATCCCCCGATCTCAACTGGAATGGTGAAGCATCCTAGATCACTTCGTTTGACTGGAAGTTTCTTCTGTAGGACCATGCTGCACTGCTCATGAAGCTTCACGGTTGCATTCTCCACGAAGTGTTTCTTTGCGCTCATCAGCTTCCGGAGATATTTCATGTAACCTGGAATTTCAGAATGAGCTTCAATTAGTGGAATATTAATGCTTACCTTCTTCAAGTTCTCAACAAAGCGAGAGAACTTGGAATCCTCTTTCTGCTTGGCGAATCTCTATGGGAAGGGCATCGGAGGTGGTCTGGCAGCATCAGAAGTGGAAGAATGCTGTTGTAGATGTGGCTATGTCGACTGGCCTTTGCTCTTGTCTGCCTGTCGATCGACAGGGGGTGTGTCGATCGACACACCCTCTGCAGTTCTGTCGATCTCCTCCTCTGAATCTGTGTCGACTGCCTCTTCTGGGCCTTTGTGTTGATCGACAAGATTCCTATCGATCAAAACAGAGGCCGGCTCTGCTGGGTCTGCTTCTTTTCTCCCCCCAAACTTGCTTTGGGGCATGCTCGGACCTTTGTAGCTCTTTCCGGACCTCAGCTTCACAGCTTTGCAATCTTTTCGGTTCTTGGGATTTGCCTCGGTGGTGCTGGGCAGCTTTCCTGGAGTATGTTGTATCCCGATGGTGGTAGCAATTTGGCTCATTTGAGTTTCAAGGATCTTGGCTAGCTTGCTGATCTGATCCACCTTGGAGTTGACTCCTTCCACCTCTTTCTCGATTTTCCCCATTCTGTGGTCTGAAGCTTTGATGAAATTTTTGAGCACTTCTTCAAGAGTTTCCTTCTTCTTTTCCACCACTTCACCATCTTGCACCTCGAAGTCCGGAGGTGGTTGCTCGGCGGCATTGGGCTGAGAGTAGGAGAAACCTGGATGAGGTCTAGGATGGTAGTGTTGGTATCCCCCTTGCCGGTACTGATTCTGGTAGCCACCATGATCCATGTAGTTCACATCGGCGATGAGGTCAACCTGTGCAACAGAAACAGAAGCAGAAGTAGTTAGCTTTTCAACTTCCGCCTTTAGCTTCTCAACCTCTTTCTTCAGTGCATCATCCTCCTTTGCCTCGATAGCTCGAATTTGTGGCCTCCTTGGATTCCCCCATTATTGATCATGTAAGGCCATCTTTCTGAACAGCTTCATGGCTTTTTCTGGTGACTTGCTCATCAATGATCCACCAGCTGCATAGTCCACCGCCTTTTGGCTTTCCTCGGTTAGCCCTCTGTAGAAGATATGAGCCTGCTCCTCGGTAACCACTCCATGGCCCGGACAACTTCTCAGCAGCTCATTGAACCTGGTCCACCCCTCAAAGAGAGTCTCATCCATCCTCTGGTGGAACTGTAGGATCTCCATCTTCTTCTGAATAATCACAGACGGCGGGAAGAATGCGCCGAGGAACTCTGTTCGGAGATCAGCCCATGTCTGAATGTTGGTGCAATCCAAAGCGGTGAACCACGACCGCGCCTGATCCCTAAGTGAGAAGGGGAACAGACGAAGCCGGATCACATCCTGAGAGACTCCATTCTGTTTGATGGTATCACACACCTCCACGAACATCCTAAGGTGGGTGTACGGATCCTCCACTGCTCGGCCCCCAAATTGGTTCTGTTGAACCATCTGAATCAAGTCGGTTTTGAGTTCGAAGTTGTTGGCGGTGATGCCAATAACAAATCCCTCATTCTTGGGCTGTGGTCTGTACTTCTTGGCCATTGCATTAGGATCCTCATCATCGGAATCCTCTCTCCGGGCTCTCTCTCTGTCTCTTCTTTCAGCCTCGCGCCTTTCTGCTTCCCTTTCCTCCAGGAGTTGCCTCATGACATCCTTCATGTGGTTGACTTCACGGACCAGCAGTAGGGCATTCTCCGGAGTAATCAACGGTTGGTCGTTCTCAGTTCTCCCTTCGGAGTGGCTCGGACTTTCCATGATGATCTCAGTGGTTTCCTTGGCTTTTCCCTTCCTTTTTCTGATGGTGGCCTCGATTTCTGGGTCAAACGTCTCGAGTGGTTTGCCCTGAGCCCTTGTGTTCATAAACCTGCAACAAAAACAACAAAAACTCGAAAATCAGAAGCAGTGTCGATCGAGGACGTTGTTGACCAGGTAGTTTTGGTCGATGCTGAGATTGTAAGAAACCAAAGCTACTTCACCGACCCTTGGTGTTCGACTGTAGGGATGATTGATAACTGCAGAATACAACGAGCAAATAATAATTTTTTACACCCGTAGGTGGTCGATCCCACAGGGACTGTGCAACGATGAATCTAAATTACTAGCTATAATTATTAGAACATAGAAGTTTGAGGAAATAGAAAACTGGGGTTTTGTTTAGAAATTAAAGATGAAAATGCGATAAAATAAAGGGTTTTTGAAAACAATAAAGAAAAGCACAGATCCTAGGGCAGATAATCTAATCATCAACATGCAAATATCAATCAACTCAGCAATGGGGAAAACATAGATTTTTGTGGATTAAATTCCTTGGTCAGGCAATTAAATCCTAGATTATTAATTAGTGACTATCTCCTCTCGGTCTCAAGAACACCAAATAAATTAATCTCAATAATTATCTAATTAATTCCTATGCAAGTTTCTTTCTTTTGAGACAGAATCAAACACAATTAATTCTCTCTTCCTGTTAACAATTTTCATCTCTCGATCCATCAATTATTAACTATAAACATAGATCTCAATTCACCTCTCGTCCTTCTTTTAATCTAGATTATTAAATTAAATCAGAGAATTAAACCATGCTATATGAGTTGATATCAATTAGACATGCATCAAAAAAGAAATCATAACCCTAGAACCTGTTTAGGGTTCTAGCCACAAATCATGACTAGAAAACAAAGAAACATTTAATTAATTAACTTACAAATAAAATAGGAACCTTCAATGTCTTGAAAAACTCCAATGTATTCAGCAAAATAGAGAAAAAGAGATGTAAAGATGTATTTTCGTGCCTAAGAGTTCATATTTATAGAGGGGGAAAAAGACCTAATTTGAGTATTGGGTAAAAATAGCAAAAACTGCCAAAACAGGCCCAAAATAGCTTTTTCGGGCTTCTGTGTCGATCGAAACAAATCCTGTCGGTTGACAGGAATGTTTTGACCTCTGTTTCGGTCGACACAAATCCTGTTTCTCGACACAGAAACATCTGTCTGCGCAGTCTCACGATTTTGGCCATAACTTCCTCTCCCGAACTCCGATTGACCCGATTCCAGTTGCGTTGGAAAGCTAATTCAAAGATCTTTCCATCCATGTGCTCCATTAGCTCAGATTCCATCTGTGGAAGAAGTCGTGACTGTTCCTTTGAACATCATCTGCTTTCGGTACGGGTTTTCAATGAATTTGGCCTAAAACCTGGAAAAAATACCCATCAAAGGCATAACACCCTCTAAAGTAGACTCATGCACAGAAATAAGTAAAAACATAATATAAAACACTTGAAACAATGGAGAAAAATATAGATAAGTGAGTATAAATATGAGCTTATCAATGATCCCCTCTCGATCGTCGGTCATTTCGATAATTCTTCGATCCACGTACCTCGAGCTCGAGGACTCGGGCCTCGGTCGATCTTGCTTGTGCAGTTCAGCAAGTTCAGCCGCCTTCTGCTTGTTCATGCAAGATATCCTGTTCAGCTCGTCCTCCTCCCAGTTGATCTCGGCCCATGCCTGAGCGAGCTCCGAATCTAAGTCGTAACACGGATGGCTGGCCAAGTTGCGGTAGAGCTTGGATGTAACATCGAGGCTATTTTTGAACGCATAAACCGCTATCAGGGAGGATAATTCGATGCAAGTTTGCGATTGAATTGACCAACTTACGACCTCAACGACTCCCTTTTCTTGATGCGCATACTGTTGAGCGCGTCAGGGTGCTTGGCCACGCGCTTGCAGTTGGAGTACTATTTTCGGAAGGCATAGTGCAACTCCGAGAATGACGAGATAGAATTTTTTGGTAGGTTGACAAACCACTGGAGCGCTGGGCCGTTGAAGCTAGACCCGAAGCTTTTGCACATGCAGGCTTCGCGGATGTTTGCAGGTACGGATGTGGTCAACATCTTTTGCTTGTAGAGGGCTATGTGATCTTCAGGATCCGTTGTTCCGTCATACAACGTGAATGATAGACGAGCGAACTTCATCGGGATATCCGTGTTTGTGATGTTGGGTGTGAACGGCGAGTCAGTGTAGCTGTCACGAGGGATCATCGTGTCCGGGGGTAGAGCACCTGGGATCCTGGTCAATAAGGATTCAAACATAGCCATGTGAGCCTTGAGGCATTTTTCGAACTCGCTCATCGGGTCATGCGTCCTTTCCCAGTCGCCGAGGAGCTGCGGGGATAGCCTAGCTCTCTTCCACCCGAGGTATTATGCTCGGTACCCACCCCTTGAGGGGGGTCGATGTCGACCACATCATCTAGATCGCTCGCAAGGTTTCTCTGCGGTCAGTTTGCTTTTCGCCTCTCGAGTTGGGCTCCTCGACGATCAGGCGGATTTTGAGGTTGTTCACCTCCTTGCGCAAATGGTGGTTTTCTTTCTGCAATTCGTGGTTCATCGCGTGGAATTCCATGACTTGGGTATCCATCTACTTCATCTGACGCCGACTTTCCTCCATTTCTTTGGCAAAATGGGTTAGCGTCGCGTTCAACATTTCCGGCAGCACAGGCTGCACGTCGGTTGCTTGCTGGGTTCGTCGGACTAATTCGTCAAAGGGAATGAGTTCGATCGCTTCATCCGGTCCTGTGGGAAGATCGCTGGTTCTCTCGTTATTACCTGCCATCTAGTCAAAAAAAAGAATTCCAAGGGCCCCACGGTGGGCGCCAAATATTGAGGTTTGTCTTATCAGGATAAATGGAGCCCTCAGAATTAAGTGAGAGATAACAAATAATAACAAGAGATGTAGTAAATAGGTAACGAAATAATAGACAAATAATAATGAGGTAAAGTCGACAATAATGAGATGAATCCTTGGGGTTCCACGCCCTCTCGTCACCGGCCCTCAAGCGTGGTCGGTGTCGAGGATATATCGGGGTTGGAGTCGACCTCTTCACTTAGGCAATTCCATATCCTTCTTTACTCAAATTGGGCTTGGGACTTCTGGGCTTACGGTTGCGCGGGTTGTTGAACTTAGTAGGTTTGGATCTCTGGGGTCTGACCCCAACATATAATAATTTAATTATTAAATGAAAAGATTAATAATTTGTAGTAAATTTAAGAAACATACATAATTTTGACTTTATTAGAATATTTGGCCTTTTAAAAAACTTAAAGACTTAAATCATAAAAGGGTGATTCTAAATACAGCCATAATTTTGTTAAACATAGCCACTTAAAAAAATAAATTTTAAACTATAACATAATATTACAATTTTACCCTTATAATTCCTAATTTGATATTTTAACTAAAATAATAAAAATCATTCTTAAAATAAAAATCAAATCCCAAAAAAAAAAATTTATCACCGGATCTTCATTTTTGTGAAATAATTGGAGTAAAGAATCCCAAAATCTCGCTAAGTCTGAAGCCTCGAACTTCATCTAAAAATGATGTAGGCTTGGAACATTCTGGGCATCACACCCATGAAAATTGAACAAAATGTTGATTAATTCATTGTTTCACTCTTCCATCGAGGAAAACTCATCCAATGCACCACAGGTACCTGATTACATCAAGTCCTTCTCCAGGATTGTAAAATTAACCAAGTACAATTCTGGTTTAATTAAGACCATATTTGGGATGGTTGCAGAGGATGATTTGTATTTCAATCAACTCTCTTCGCCGCATCTCCAAATTGTTAAATGCTCTGAGCGATTTTATGTCGGAATCAATGAAATCCAACCCTTCATTGCATCGTGCCAGCGTGGCGTTGCAGAGTGTCGTGATGTTTTTGGAGAAAGAATTTCAAGCATTGTTGGAGGATTCGATGAATGATTTGCATGCTAAAAATGCCCAGAATCATAAATGGCCCTCCTTCAATTTCAAGAATCAACGGGATTTAAATTGCAGAAAAATACATTTGTGTTGAAGACAATACTAAATCTATCCATCGCTTATGGGGCGTTGAGTTTGATTGTTTTTATTTTAGTTAAAATCTTAAATTAAGGGGTTATAGGGATAAATTTGTAATATTGTATTATAATTTAATTAATTATTTTTTAAGAGGCTATATTTAGTAAAAATATGACTGCATTTAGAATCACCCATCATAAAAGTGTGAAATAATTAGGGATGTCAATTTAGCCCGAAACCCGCGGGTTGGCCCGATTAACCCGAGCCAAAATGCGGGTTAAGGTCAAGATATTTTGGCCCAAAAAAATTTAGCCCGATTAGCCCAGGACCGAATAACCCGAGGCCCGATAGGGTTGAGCCCGAAACCCGACGGGTTGGCCCGATTAACCCGATTATTATTTTTATTAATATATTTTTCATAATTATAGTACTAAAATCTACTTCTAGTATTTAAAATGATACTTATAAATTAATTTTGAAGTTATATAATTGTATTTAGTTCAAATAGTATTCAATACATAGTTAAATTTATTTATTTATGAAGTTAAATGTATTCAAATATTGCTAAAATAAAAAAATAATATATTTTTAATAGATAAATTTATCATTATATAAAAATTTGTGATGTGTTTTGCATTTCTATTAGAGATAAATAATATTTTGCTTATTTTTCAATATTTAAAATATTAAAATAATGAAAATATATTAAAAATAAAACATAATTAATAAAATTATTGACCCGACGGGCTAGCCCGAAAACCGATGGGTTAGGGTTAGGGTCAAGATTTTTTAGCCCAAAAAATTTCACCCGATTTGACCTGGACCGATTAACCCGCAACCCGATAGGGCTGACCCGAAATCCGATGGATTGGCCCAATTGACATCCCTAGAAATAATTATGCAAAAAGGAAAAGGGAGGAAAAAAACAGTCGAGGAAGAATGATGACAGCAGCTATAAAATTAGGTGTCGCAGATTAGCCTCCGGGATCATCGCCATGGCCGCGTCGAGCAGCTTAACCCACACCAATAATCTGCGTAATGCATTGGTTTCGCTTCTGGCTCCTCTCCCCTCCATTGTCTTCTATATCTCCTTCCTTCGCGGTTACGCGGCAGCCGAATCAGCCGTTTCTGTCTCTCCTCTCTGGACTTGGTGCTACTACCACCCTCTTTTCTTAGCCAACGTCCTCTTCTTTTTAAATGTCAATCTACTTTTCTGGATTGTGGGTCTCCTCCAATCCACCCACTGGGTTTGCATCTCACGACAACTCCCGTTCTAGCTATTGAATTTTCAAGATTTCGTTTGTCTTAATCCGTGCGAATGGTTTGCTGCAGATGATAGATTTATATTGGACGGTGATTCCCGTAATGTTGGTTCATTACTTCGCAAGTCACCCATTAGCGCAGTCCAATTATTGGAGATCGCGGCTCGTGATTTCCTTGACGTGGATTTGGTCGTTGAGACTCACTCACAGCTACTTCCGCCGTGAAAGGTGGCAGTGGGGTGCTCGAGAAGACTGGAGATTCAACGATTTGCGCCGCCAATATGGCAAAAACTGGTGGTGGATGTCATTCTTTGCCGTCTATGTTTCTCAGCAGGTTACTATTTTCGTGGTGGTGTTGATAACTGCAAATTCCTGAACATCGAATAAACCTTTTCTTGTGTTAATTATTACAACACGGCAGGTGCTTTTAATCGGAATATGCTTGCCTCTCTATGTTGTTCACACGAAAGATGGGCAATTAAATATCTGGGATGTAGTTGCTGCATTAGTTTGCTTAACTGGTGTTACAGTTGCATATTTGGGAGACACGCAGCTTCACAACTTTGTCAGTAGAAACGCGATGAGGAAACAGGTTGGGCAAGCATTAGTGCCGAATCTTGATGAGGGCTTATGGCGCTACTCACGGCATCCAAACTATTTCGGGGAGCAGTTGTGGTGGTGGGGATTGGCGATATTTGCTTGGAACTTGGATTGTGGGTGGACTTGTTGTGGAGCATTGATAAATAGTTTGTGCTTGGCCTATGTGACTGTTCTTGTGGAGGAGCGAATGCTGAAACAGGATTACAGGGCGGAAGCGTACAACAAGTATCAGAAAACGACGTCGGTGTGGGTACCTTGGTTCAAGGCATCAAAAGAGAAGGGAACATGATCTGTATGTTAATGTCTACTCTACTTCATGTGCTCTGTTTCTGATTAGGATGTTGATTGTTCTATTTATGTAGTACAAACTGTCCGAAAGAAATGATTGCTCTTGCTGCCACAGTTAACCAGTTAAAATTTGGAGCTGTTAGGCATATTAAATCTGATGTTTATCGTATCCTATACTCTATTTATCGTCTTGGATATGGATATTAATGTATCTTATGCTCTCTATTTTATCACACATGGGTATTAACACTGATTGGACGTGAAGTGAATTGCTTAATAATGAGCAAGTTTTCTCCCAATTGATGCGTTTAAGGTTACGTATTTATTTTCTTTAAATACGAGAACTGCAATGACTTCTTTTAAAAAATTGCTATACATTTTTCCAAATGGTGTAGCATTTGTAATTCTAATTGCAGTTCTAGTTTACTGTAGTCCTGAATTTATATTTACGACAAAAGGAGAAAGTTGCAGAAGCTAATTCAACGACCATTGAGGGAGGAAAAATGTCAAGAGCGAAACATTATAATTATAATAGAAAGCTCATCCAGATTCCAAACACACAGCTTTGGTAAAAGAAAGTGTTCGTTTCAAAATTCTAATAATAAATTTCCAGAGTAACACTCCTAAATTTCAGAGTGGAATGTAAAAAGAATAAAGATCACAAAAGGGCATATCATACCCTATTAGCCAAGAATCATCATATACTGTTGATGAGGGAGAAACATTATTTTCTTTTCTATTACTAGAATTCCCTCCCAGATAAATTTGGTTCCCAATGAAGAATATCAGTAATGGTTTGGGGGCACCAGGAAACAGACAGCGTGCCTTGCTGATGAACTAGAATTCCAGTACTGTTTTAGAACAATAATCTAGCTATGCTCGGACTCCATTTGACTCTCCAACAGCATTTTCCATTCGAGCGTACCAATCACCAATACGCGTATGCTCTACCATGTCTTTACCGGCCTGGAGATAGCGAATGGGTTTTAAGACACCAAAGACGGCTAGGTCAGCCAAGTTGGGCTTCTTTCCACCTGGTGCAAGAAGGTTGCGAATGAGAATGAGCTGTGAAATGTTAGGCAAAGTACACAATATGATCATATGAGATGAACCTAGAAATTCTCGACCCTGGAGAGCATCTACCCATGTTTCCGCAGCTTCATACAATGATGCCCGAGCATCAGTAATGTTGTGTCTTTTCTTCAATTTCTTTGAAATAAAATACATCGCACCAGCTCCAGCATATTTTGCACTTAGTCTCTCCATGAAGCTGAAGTTGCCTGCATTAATGCAAAACCAGAGACCAAGAAAGATAAGAGAACAGGGAAAAGAAGGCAATCTCAATTTTTTACAACAGTCAGTGCTAGGATAAGTCTAACTTGTTACAAATATAGCAGTCCATTTATCTATAATAGTGTCCCATACAAAAGATCGTGTCTTGTTCGTGCCATTGATTTGCACTTCTAAATATCTATATAGCTAGGTGTCTTGGGTCTCTGTTTGCTATATTATATATAATGTACATTGGCAGCCAATGGGTTTTGAAGGAACCTTAAAAAAGTAATGGAATGCTGACAGATATAAGTCCAGGTTATTAGATGTGGAAGGAAGGATAGAATCAAGAAAAAATCTTTAAGATACTTTTGTGGATAAAGTGTTCAACACAATCTTACGACAATATTGAGAAGGGCCTGGCACTGAGAAAGTTCAACAAATATGTAAATAGAAACCAATAGATCCTCGCATTAAACTTGTTTCCAAATAAATTAAGAAGAGCATGCCAGAACAATTAGTAGGCATGGTAACTGATGAAATTAGAAAGAATTAAGAAGAATAATATGACAACTCAAGTAATACTATGGACCTTGCACACATTACCACAGAGTCAAACCTACACTTGATGAATGTTACAGTGACACCCTATTTGAAAATCAAATACAGCCAACTCTAACTTAACTTAGTAGTTGCATATTTGCAATTAGACGTACAAGAGTTGCTTGGCCTTAAGAAGCAAACTTATGTAGCTCTGTCTTCCATGGAATTTCAGATAGCTATGTTTATTATTACTTTCTGTATTTTAGTTTTTCAATAGTGGGAGGAATGTTACATTAAAATAAGCATCTTTTACGGCATGACTGAGCCATTCAGTAGCATCAACCACTTCTGTATACATCGTGGACATCATTCCAAAAACAAATTAATTAACTAGAAAAATGGACAGATGAATCACTTGGTGTTATCTTCCAAACAAAATAACATTTCACTAGTTGGTGAAAAGAACAATCGTGCAATCGCTCCCAAAAAATGTATAAAATTAAAACAGTATTTCCAAATCCAATCAATAATGTCAGCAATTCGCTCATACTAAAGTGATCTTACCCTGAGTAGTGATGTAGTCAAATGCCTCAATAGCCTCAGAAACACTTCGGTATATATTAGGCGACAGCATATGCACCAAGTGATTGTCCACCCATCTACAAAGAGAATGCAGGAAGTTAAACCAAGTCTTTACTAAAGGGAAGTACTACAACAATTATGGTATTCAGATCGGAAATACCTACAGCACAAAAGAAGGGAGATACTAAGAACTAAATGCAACATCCTCACAAACACTAAAATTGTTCAATTTTAAATAACAGTTGCATATTCAAAAGTTCACACTGTTTTGACAAAATTATTCAAAAATAAGTAATATGGAGATAAACTGAGAGTGGTAGAAAGCAATATAGGCTGATACACAAGTTAGAAACACATGCAAACAATATAGAGAAGGCTGATATAGGAGTTAGAAGCACATGCCTCCGCCACTTCAATTCTTCACTTTCTTCTCTAGAAGGATCAGTGGACACATTAGGATTGATCTTTTTGTACAACTCATTTATTATTTCTACACATAGAATAAATGAAGAGTTAGGACAAACTTTTGATAAATCAATTATACTTGCAGAAATTATATTTATTCAGTTTAGTAAAATGAGATCATGAATGCATTAAATATTCTATACCTGATGAATCAACCATCTCCTCACCATCAACCATCAGTATGGGGACTTTCTTGTACTCCGACCACTTAATTTCTTTTTTGGTAAGTGGGTTGACCTCCACAATTTTGTACGGTATGTCATAGTAATCCAGGAATGCTGGAGAAAGAAAGACACAAAAAATTCGAAAAGACCCAGTCATAAAAATGTTGCATAATCAGAAAATACAAATGTCAGCTAAGAAGATAAGGATCAGGCAGTACAATACCTTTTCCTAAAAAAAAGCAAAGAATTGCACAGAATGCCCTTCTTTTGCTTATATTCAAACATCAACAATTGGCACAAAATAATATATTTGCCTCTCACTGTAGTTGCACATCTTGGTTTGAAAGGCATATTCTTTAACCAAGTTTAGGTAAATGGTGGATTAGCAGTTCAATATACTCATTTAACATAAAGCATTATGAATTGCACAAGTTGAATGCATACACAAATATATATGGATATATATACAGTTTCAATCGCCTAATCACCTTATATGGGCACTTCTAGTGAGCAACATCTATGTGGAAGCCACACCGCAATTTTTTACCATGATCGGATGATCCTGGATGGGACTTTCAGCTCTCATTGTATTTTATTAGTTTATACTTATTAATTAGGGTCTATTCCACCCAGTTAGGGTTTATAATTACTTTTTAGAACTAAACCATTCATATTTTTAGGGTTGATTATTCCATAATTGGAGCATATAGTTGTATTTTTTCAAATTTTCAATAAGCTTTCATTTGAATGCAATGTAAGGACTTATCAATTGCCAGTAACTTACCCCCATGTCAATTATTATGGCAGGCATATGACTACTGACTAGTAGAAAAAAACAATATTACAGACACATAACATCCAAAAAGGTATGTGAGATGAATAAATACTTGATCAAATGCATCTTTCAAAACACCATAATCCACAAAACATTAACAATTCGATGATATTCTGCACTTGTAATGAGCATTGCATACAGAGCATGTATATAACTTGTGATCCAGCATGCTCTAACAGGTCGGACTGCAAAAGAGTCATGTGAAGTTGAAGACACACTGTTCATGCTTGTTTAAACTGTTAACGAGCACAAAAATTATGTTCGAACATATTTGATTGATCACTACATTAAATTTTAATTGACAGAACAATTCAAGCTCAAATAGCTTAATAGTGTTCAAGCCTATACGAAAAGATTCAAAGCTTATTTGATATGCTGTTAAACCGAGGTTAAACAATGTACATAATAGCTTAGTTTGACTTTCTCCCTAAAACATGGTATAAAATATAATCACCCAGAGTGAGTTCCCTTTTTTTTTTTTTTTCAGACGGATCCAAATCGCAATTCCGACAGTACGAATGTATAATTCATGAATGAAGAAAAACTCCACAATAACGTTGAAGGCCAGAAATGAAATCAAATACCTTTAACTTTATTGCAAAAAGGGCAAGCTTCGTACTGGTACAGAACGACTTCTTTCGGCCGGAATGCCACAGGCTCTTTGGCGTGAACCTCTTCAACAATCGCAGTAGCGGCCGTCGAAAAGAGCATGGTTCCGATAACAGCGTGTGCCGCGGCGCGCGAAGGCTTCGCGCCGGCGATACCGTTAAACGAGAACCAGTGAGATCTCGTTGAGGAGCTATTGCAGCTCGCGCTGAAAAGCGCCGCCTGTAAGAGACGGTGGTGCTGGTCTGCGGCGGCGACGCCGCACACGGCGCGGCGAAGGGCGGGGAGCCCGGCAACCCTTCGCATCTGAGGAAACATGGGGAGATATTTGTTGTGAAGATGGTGGTAGAAACTAGAAAGTAGAGTGACGGGGGTTTAACGCTTTGGGATTTCTCGTGGTTTATAGGAGGTTTAGAAGCTGTACACGAAGCCTTGCGCCGCGCTAAACCGACTTGACTTGGGCCGACCAAATATAGTGTTTTTTATTTTTTCTTTTTCTTTAAATTAGATTTACACCGCGTGTTGCGAGAATAACTATCATTCAAAATAATGCATAAATAACCTAATTCAAAATAATATAATTTATTTTATTAAATAATAACTTATTTTTTCATTATACTTATATAAATAATCACATAGAATATTTTCATGTTTGAGTAAAAACACTAAGCAATTAGCTTAAAATAATACTAAATTACATATTATGTAAAAATATATTAAAAATATTAAACTTATCTAATAAACTTACAAAATTATAACTTGATTTACAATATTTGTTCATATTTATAATATAATATCTTGCTCCAAATTGCACGGTTTAATTTTTAAGTTTGTCCATTTTACTAATTTAATATCATTGTAAAAATAAATAGATATTATAAATTAAAATGTACTAATTCATCAAAATAATATAAATATAAATTTTAAATAATAAATGAGAATTCAATATTCAAATTACATAGCAAACATATTTCATCCAAATAACTTTTACAATTTAGAAATTATAAAGTTGAGTTGCTATTTAATTTCATTATTATAAATATATACATATTTAAAAACTCACACCTCTGCAATAATTTTTTTTTTAATTTTAACAAACACATTTTAAATATATTATATAAATTGGGACTCCAACTATTAATTAATAATTGAAAAAAATTAATTAATTTAATTTTTTATTACACGCTTTTCAATAATTTTGGTGTGAAATATAGAATGTTGACCGGAATTCTTTTAGTAAATACTAGAAATACACCTGTGCGTTGCACAAACATATATTTTATAAAAAGAGTTTTAAAAATATATTAAGGTCCCGTTTATTTAGTGGATGTCGAAATGAGAGAATTGAATGATTTCGAAACATACAATTTGGTTGAAGGACATGAGAATGTACAAATAAGAATGATACTCAAATATTATGAAATCACAAAACCTTCCAAAATGATGACTTTAATTTTCATTTATCAATCGCAAATCTCAATAACAATTTCTTTTTATCTCATGTAATTTTATAATTATTTTAAATTTTTTCTATTATTATTTTAAATCTTCCACTGTTTTAATAATGATCACATTAAACAAAATAATCATAATAATATTATTTTTTTTAAATTAATAATTATATTATTATAATATTATTATTTTAAAATATTAAATAAAAACTTATTTTATGATTAAAATATTAGGGTAAATAAACTTTATCTCAATACAAAAATTGTAAAAGAAACCCAATAAATATTTGTCATGTATTAGTGCTTTAATGTGCACGGTCTTCTAGGATTTTGGAGGGATTTGACCGTAATTATTTTAATATATTACTAGAATTTCATTCGTGCGTTGCACAGAAATATTATCTTTAATATTGTAGAACATATTTCAATAAATATGATAAAAATAAGATTATTAAAATAATAATACTTAAATTAAATAAAGTCGCATTCCTTAAAAACAATAAATTTATTTTGATAACTATTGAATAACTGAACGAAATTAAAAGTTTTTTTTTTTATCAATTTATTAAAATGATATTTGTATCTGATTTCATTCAAATATAATATGAAATCTTTGTGGTTGTAGTGTATCGATAAATTTGATAAATTTTAATCCAAATTCATAATTTTTGTGTGAATTTTTATTGTATTATCATATTATATCATGTCAAAAACGGCAAGTGCTATTTGGTGGCCACTTAAGAGGAAGAGAACTCCTACTACATGTTTTGCATTAGCTTCACGGGTAACACAATCATGTTTTGAGAAAGAGTTTTGTGTTTTAAGTGAAGAAGATAAATTTGCGATCAAATTTGATATTCAAAAATCTAAGTAAATATTAAAGCACAGTAGTTAAATGTAAATTGAAATCAACAATTTTATAACACATGCTTTAATATATTTAAGGTGGTTGAATAGGATCTTCCCATTATGCTTTAATATATAAATAGATTTGCAATTTAAATTATAAGGGTACAAATATTGAATTCTTATTTGGACCAATTAACAAATTTTACCAAAAAAATCTAAACTATGTTGCATGTGTTATGTATATGGTAAGTGAGTGTGCTTTATCAATTTAAGTTGATATTAGACCATCTCCAATCTTACTGCAGAACTTAAAATTTGTTTTTTTTCACTCTCCAACCCTACAACAATTTCAAACCCATTTTGAGATTTTGGTTTTTCTCTCTCTTCAAAAATGCAAATCTGCGTTCTTATTGTATCAGCACGCAATTTTTTTTATACATAATAAGGTCATTTGAAGTTTTATAATTTAAATATTTCAACTTTTTTATAATTCTATTTTATTCATTTGTTGTTATTATATATATATATATATATATATATATAGGGTATGAGAAATAAGAATAAATCTCGCGCGTCCATCTCATCAAATCGACGAACAGGATTCATTCTCAGCATATTGAAAAACGCGGCATTTTTGCCCCAATATCGTGCAGTTTTAGTCTTTAAAGGCTAAAACTGTAAAAATACTCAAACACAAATAGCAACCTGTATTTTAAGCCCGATTTACTTCAGTTTTAGCCCAATTTACTTCATTTTTAGCCCGATTTACTTCATTTTTAAATAAATACGAATTAAAAAAAATTAAACATCTTCTTCTTCAAAGCAACAACACGAGCGTAGTCTCTATAAAACTCAATACCAACATCAACAGTTCTTAAAACTATGCCCTTAAAATGCTTCATCTTATTAACACACTTTGGAATAAATGAACATGTAAGATACAAAAATGCACAAAGTTAACGCTAAAGATGCACAATATAATAGAAAAAATGAACGCCGATCTGAAAAAAAACAAAATTTTTTAAACTATATTCATGCATAATTAACAACGTCGGGACCGAACACGAATGCGAAATCCAGAAACAAAGAAAAAAAATCTGATCGACAAAAGAAATATAAATTAATTCTAACTAAGAAGGAATAAATGAACATGTAAGATACAAAAATGCACAAAGTTAACACTAAAGATGCACAATATAATAGAAAAAATGAACGTCGATCTGAATAAAACAATTTTTTTTAAACTATATTTATGCATAATTAACAACGTCGAGACCGAATACGAATGCGAAATCCAGAAACAAAGAAAAAAAATCTGATCGACAAAAGAAATATAAATCAATTCGAACAAAGAAGGAAGAAGAAATCAAATCGCGCGAAGAAAGAAATAAAAAATCTAATGAGATACTATTTCAGATTTAAAAGAAAAGCTAAAATTACAAAAATAACCTTAATTTTGCAAAACTGCATGATAATCGAGGAAAACTGCACACGGAGTAAAATAGATCATGAGCGTTGAAAACACAAAATCAAAGGCTAAGATTTATTCTTATTTCTCATACTAAAAACTATTCTCATATGATCACTACTCTATATATATATATATATATA